>CM075755.1:4301776-4365915 GCA_037974335.1 Prionace glauca
CAAGCTTCTGAAATCGTTACCTCCACAGAGCTGCAAATACAGCAGATGTCCACTGACTCAGCACAGAATGAAACAAGTCTCCAACATTCAGCTGAGCAGTAAATCATGTGGTGTCCTCAAATTATTGCAGAAAGCAGCAGGTATTATTATATAACTTGTGGCTTTACTCTTGTGAAACACAGATGTTAAATGTGGCTTTGCAACCTCGAGTACGTAGGTACATCAGGAAGGGCACACCGCGGGGTTAGATATAGAGTAAAGCTCCCTCTACACTGTCCCCCCATCAAACACTCCCAGGACAGGTACAGCACGGGGTTAGATACAGAGTAAAGCTCCCTCTACACTGTCCCCCCCATCAAACACTCCCAGGACAGGTACAGCACGGGGTTAGATACAGAGTAAAGCTCCCTCTACACTGTCCCCCCCATCAAACACTCCCAGGACAGGTACAGCACGGGGTTAGATACAGAGTAAAGCTCCCTCTACACTGTCCCCCATCAAACACTCCCAGGACAGGTACAGCACGGGGTTAGATACAGAGTAAAGCTCCCTCTACACTATCCCCCCATCAAACACTCCCAGGACAGGTACAGCACGGGGTTAGATACAGAGTAAAGCTCCCTCTACACTGTCCCCCCATCAAACACTCCCAGGACAGGTACAGCACGGGGTTAGATACAGAGTAAAGCTCCCTCTACACTGTCCCCCATCAAACACTCCCAGGACAGGTACAGCACGGGGTTAGATACAGAGTAAAGCTCCCTCTACACTGTCCCCCCATCAAACACTCCCAGGACAGGTACAGCACGGGGTTAGATACAGAGTAAAGCTCCCTCTACACTGTCCCCCATCAAACACTCCCAGGACAGGTACAGCACGGGGTTAGATACAGAGTAAAGCTCCCTCTACACTGTCCCCCCATCAAACACTCCCAGGACAGGTACAGCACGGGGTTAGATACAGAGTAAAACTCCCTCTACACTGTCCCCCATCAAACACTCCCAGGACAGGTACAGCACGGGGTTAGATACAGAGTAAAGCTCCCTCTACACTGTCCCCCCATCAAACACTCCCAGGACAGGTACAGCACGAGGTTAGATACAGAGTAAAGCTCCCTCTACACTGTCCCCCATCAAACACTCCCAGGACAGGTACAGCACGGGGTTAGATACAGAGTAAAGCTCCCTCTACACTGTCCCCCCATCAAACACTCCCAGGACAGGTACAGCACGGGGTTAGATACAGAGTAAAGCTCCCTCTACACTGTCCCCCCATCAAACACTCCCAGGACAGGTACAGCACGGGGTTAGATACAGAGTAAAGCTCCCTCTACACTGTCCCCCCATCAAACACTCCCAGGACAGATACAGCACGGGGTTAGATACAGAGTAAAGCTCCCTCTACACTGTCCCCCATCAAACACTCCAGGACAGATACAGCACGGGGTTAGATACAGAGTAAAGCTCCCTCTACACTATCCCCTTTCAAACACTCCCAGGATAGGTACAGCACGGGGTTAGATACAGAGTAAAGCTCCCTCTACACTGTCCCCCCATCAAACACTCCCAGGACAGATACAGCACGGGGTTAGATACAGAGTAAAGCTCCCTCTACACTATCCCCCATCAAACACTCCCAGGACAGGTACAGCACGGGGTTAGATACAGAGTAAAGCTCCCTCTACACTGTCCCCCCATCAAACACTCCCAGGACAGATACAGCACGGGGTTAGATACAGAGTAAAGCTCCCTCTACACTGTCCCCCATCAAACACTCCCAGGACAGGTACAGCACGGGGTTAGATACAGAGTAAAGCTCCCTCTACACTGTCCCCCATCAAACACTTCCAGGACAGGTACAGCACGGGGTTAGATACAGAGTAAAGCTCCCTCTACACTGTCCCCCCATCAAACACTCTCAGGACAGGTACAGCACGGGGTTAGATACAGAGTAAAGCTCCCTCTACACTGTCCCCCCATCAAACACTGTAAGAAGTCTCACAACATTATGGAAGGCTTCTGCAGAAAATGCTGATGTATGGGATTGGGGGTGATCTAGGGAATTGGATCAGGAATTGGCTAGCGGATAGGAGACAGAGGGTGGTGGTTGATGGTAAATATTCGTCATGGAGTTCGGTTACGAGTGGTGTGCCTCAGGGATCTGTTTTGGGGCCACTGCTGTTTGTAATTTTTATTAATGATCTGGATGAGGGTATAGTTGGGTGGATTAGTAAGTTTGCTGATGACACCAAAGTTGGAGGTGTGGTATATAGTGAGGAAGGGTGTCATAGTTTGCAGGGTGACTTAGAAAGGTTGCAGAGCTGGGCCGAGAGGTGGCGGATGGAGTTTAATGCGGAGAAGTGTGAGGTAATTCACTTTGGTAGGAATAACAGATGTGTCGAGTATAGGGCTAACGGGAGGACTTTGAATAGTGTGGATGAGCAGAGGGATCTAGGTGTATGTGTACATAGATCCCTGAAAGTAGGGAATCAAGTAGATAAGGTTGTTAAGAAGGCATACGGTGTCTTGGCGTTTATTGGTAGGGGGATTGAATTTAGGAGTCGCAGCGTCATGTTGCAACTGTACACAACTCTGGTACGGCCACACTTGGAGTTTTGTGTGCAGTTCTGGTCCCCACATTATAGGAAGGATTTGGAGGCTTTGGAGAGGGTGCAGAGGAGGTTTACCAGGATGTTGCCTGGTATGGAGGGGAGGTCCGATGTGGAGAGACTGAGGGATTTGGGGTTGTTTTCGCTAGAAAGAAGGCAGCTAAGAGGGGACCTTATTGAAACATATAAGATGATTAGAGGTTTAGATAGGGTGGATAGTGATAGCCTTTTTCCTCGGATGGAGAAAACTAGCACGAGGGGGCATAGCTTTAAATTAAGGGGGGGTAGTTATAGGACCGATGTCAGGGGTAGGTTCTTTACCCAGAGGGTGGTGAGGGATTGGAATGCCCTGCCAGCTGCAGTTGTAAATGCGCCTAGTTTGGGGGCGTTTAAGAGATCCGTGGATAGGTTTATGGTCAAAAAGGGATTGGTTTAGGTTAGAGGGTCATTGTTTTTTAACTGGTCGGCGCAACATCGTGGGCCGAAGGGCCTGTTCTGCGCTGTAATGTTCTATGTTCTATGTTCTAACACCAGATTAGAGTCCAACCAGTTTATTTGATAGTAATCCCACAAACGTTCGGAAACGGTGTTCCTTCGTCAGGTGTGTGGAAGGTTCTGCTCAGAGAAGGGCACATAAAGACACACACAGTTTACAGAATACTTCTGTAAAGAAGTAAACTTTCAGGGTTTCGGTTTGTCCCCGAACGGTAGTGGTGTTTACTACCGAATAAACCTGTCGGACTTTAACCTGGTGTTGTGAGACTTCTTATTGTGTTTACCCCAGTCCGACGCCGGCATCTCCACATCATGACTACCGTTCTGTCTCTTGGCAGCAGCGAGCTGAATGGTCTTGTTTTCGTCAGTTGCTCACATTTCACACCGGATTAGTTCTTCCCAGTTGGAAGGTTGCTGCTGGTGGAGCTTGGGGATTACTTGGAAGATTTATGCTGTGCCTTTTAGCAGAGCATTCAGATCGATTACATCGGACTGAATGCTTGTTGGTCTCACTGTGTGTATGTGTGTGTGTCTGTTGAGGGATAGCTTCTGCCCCATGTCCCACGCACACACCAGGGGCTTATCCCCTCTCTCCCCGCCGTACAGAGAATGATGTCTGTTTACCGAGGCAATGGAGCAGAAGACAGCGACATTTCATTGCCCTTCACATCGCAACAGTGAAATAATTAAATCTCATCTTTCTCTTCTGATCATTTTCAGCCACCCATTGTTCACCTGAGGAATGGTATCGTAGCATGGAATCTCGATAGTGCAGAAGGAGGCCACTCAGCCATTGAGTCTGCACCCAACTCTCTGACAGTAGCTTATCCAGACATCTCCCCCCCCCCCCCCCCCCCCCCCCCCCCCCCCTCACCTCATAACCCCATGGCCATGGCCAATCCACCTAACCTGCACAGCTTTGGACACTAAGGGAGCAATTTAGCATGGCCAATCACCTAACCTGCACATCTTTGGACACTAAGGGGGCAATTTAGCATGGCCAATTCACCTAACCTGCACACCTTTGGACACTAAGGGGGCAATTTAGCATGGCCAATCCACCCTAACCTACACATCTTTGGACACTAAGTGGCAATTTAGCATGGCCAATCCACCTAACCTGCACATCTTTGGACACTAAGGGGCAATTTAGCATGGCTAATCCCCCTAACCTGCACATCTTTGGACACTAAGGGGCAATTTAGCATGGCCAATCCACCCTAACCTACACACCTTTGGACACTAAGGGCAATTTAGCATGGCCAATCCCCTAACCTGCACATCTTTGGACACTAAGGGGCAATTTAGCATGGCCAATTCCCTAACCTGCACACCTTTGGACACTAAGGGGGCAATTTAGCATGGCCAATCCACCCTAACCTACACATCTTTGGACCCTAAGTGGCAATTAGCATGGCCAATCCACCTAACCTGCACATCTTTGGACACTAAGGGGCAATTTAGCATGGCCAATCCCCTAACCTGCACATCTTTGGACACTAAGGGGCAATTTAGCATGGCCAATCCACCCTAACCTGCACATCTTTGGACACTAAGGGGCAATTTTAGCATGGCCAATCCACCCTAACCTACACACCTTTGGACACTAAGGGGCAATTTAGCATGGCCAATCCACCTAACCTGCACATCTTTGGACACTAAGAGGCAATTTAGCATAGCCAATCCACCTAATCTACACATCTTTGGACACTAAGAGGCAATTTAGCATAGCCAATCCACCTAATCTACACATCTTTGGACACTAAGGGGCAATTTAGCATGGCCAATCCACCCTAACCTACACCATCTTTGGACACTAAGAGGCAATTTAGCATGGCCAATCCACCCTAACCTACACATCTTTGGACACTAAGGGGCAATTTAGCATGGCCAATCCACCCCTAACCTACACACCTTTGGACACTAAGGGGGCAATTTAGCATGGGCCAATCCACCCTAACCTGCACATCTTTGGACACTAAGGGGCAATTTAGCATGGCCAATCCACCCTAACCTACACACCTTTGGACACTAAGGGGCAATTTAGCATGGCCAATCCACCTAACCTGCACATCTTTGGACACTAAGGACAATTTAGCATGGCCAATCCACCCTAACCTACACACCTTTGGACACTAAAGGGGGCAATTTAGCATGGCCAATCCACCTAACCTGCACATCTTGGACACTAAGAGGCAATTTAGCATAGCCAATCCACCTAATCTACACATCTTTGGACACTAAGGGGCAATTTAGCATGGCCAACCCACCTAATCTACACATCTTTGGACACTAAGGGGCAATTAACATGGCCAATCCACCTAATCTACACATCTTTGGACACTAAGGGGCAATTTAGCATGGCCAATCCACCTATGTACACATCATTGGACACTGGGGCAATTTAGCATGGCCAATCCACCTGATGTATACATCTTTGGACACTAAGGGACAATTTAGCATGGCCAATGCACTTAACCTACACATCTTTGGACACTAAGGGGCAATTTAGCATGGCCAATCCACCTAACCTGCACATCTTTGGACACAAAGGGGCAATTTAGCCTGGCCAATCCCCCTAACCTGCGCATCTTTGGACACTGAGGGGGCAATTTAGCATGGCCAATCCACCTGACCTACACATCTTTGGACACTAAGGGGCAATTTAGCATGGCCAATCCACCTAACCTGCACATCTTTGAACACCAGGGGGCAATTTAGCATGGCCAATCAACCTGACCTACACATCTTTGGACACTAAGGGACAATTTAGCATGGCCAATCCACCTAACCTGCACATGTTTGGACACTAAGGGGCAATTTAGCATGGCCAGTCCACCTAACCTGCACATCTTTGGGGAGAGGGCCGGAATGTGGAACTGAGACACGACAGATCAGCCATGATCTTATTGAATGGCGGGGCAGGCTCGAAGGGCCAGATGGCCGACTCCTGCTCCTATTTCTTATGTTCTTATGTTTAAGAGAAGCAATTTCCCCTCATCTCTGCCACCCCTTATTGGGGTGGCACGGTGCCACACTGATTAGCGCTGCTGCCTCACAGCGCCACTGACCCGGGTTCATTCCCAGCTTGGGTCACTGTCTGTGTGGAGTATGCACATTCTCCCCCTACCTGTGTGGGTTCCCTCTGGGTGTTCCAGTTCCCTCCCACAGTTCAAAAGATGCGCTGGTTAGGTGGATTGGTCACGCTAACTTCTGCCTCAATGGACCCGAACAGGCACCGGAGTGTGGCGTCTAGGGAAGTCAGGAATCGAACCCGGGTCTCTGGCGTTGTGAGGCAGCAGTGCTAACCACCGTGTTGCCTGTTTAATGCCCCTTCAGGGAGGTACTGAACCAATCCTTATATCGGGTCTGTGCCACCGTGCTCCCCCCAGTGGTCCAACTCCCACTAAAACATGAGCTTGGAGGAAGGCGGAATCCTGATTCCAGAATGATATGATGCAGTAATTCTGGTAAGAAGTCTTACAACACCAGGTTAAAGTCCAACAGGTTTATTTGGTAATAAACGCCACTAGCTTTCATGAGCGCTGTTTCATCGTCAGATTGAATGGGGAGTTCTGATCACAAACAAGGGCAGATAAAGGCACACACTCAGTTTACAGAATACTGATTAGAATGTGAGTCTTTACAGCTAATCAAGTCTTAAAAGTGCAGACAATGTGAGTGGAGAGAGCATTAAGCACAGGTTAAAGAGATGTGTATTGGTTCCGGACAGGACGGTTAGTGAGATGTTGCTCGACAATCACCAGGCAGGAATGTTCCCTTCCTGTTGGGGAACATTTCAGCGGTCACGGGGCATTCGGCCTCTGACCTTCGGGTAAGCGTTCTCCAAGGCGGCCTTCACGACACACGACAGTCGCTGAGCAGAGACTGATAGCCAAGTTCCGCACACATGAGGACAGCCTCAACAGGGATCTTGGGTTCATGTCGCACTATCTGTAACCCCCGTGACTTGCCTGGGTTTGCAAAACCTCACTCACTGTACTGTCTGGAGACAATACACATCTCTTTAACCTGGGCTTAACCCTCTCTCCACTCACATTGTCTGCACCTTTAAGACCTGATTTCCTGTAAAGATTTGCATTCTAATCAGTATTCTGTAAACTGAGTGTGTGTTTTTATATGCCCTGTTTGTGATCAGAACTCCCCACTCATCTGACAAAGGGGCAGCGCTCTGAAAGCTAGTGGATTTTGCTACCAAATAAACCTGTTGGACTTTAACCTGGTGTTGTGAGACTTCTCACTGTGTTTTCCCCAGTCCAACGCCGGTATCTCCACATCGGCAGTAAGCCTGGCACGGGTTTGAGAAACAGAAAACAGTCTCCAAGACGTAAGGGATTATTTTATTCAAAGTGAATGGCCATTTGACAGATTAATTACCTGGCGAGGTAACAGAAGAAAGGAGGTTACAAATCTACAGTCCTGTGGAAGTAATTAAAGAGCAAGCTGGAAAAGAATGTCACTACACACAGGGGGATTAGGCAGTGTAACATTCCCCATCGCCAGTCACCACCGGAGCCGAGTCTATAAGTTGGTGTTAAATGGATTTGATAATTACTTCAGCAAGAGGATATTAACGAGGCTGGAGAGTGAGTAAGGGGATGGGATTAGACAGAGCGCAGCGTGTGTTTTGTTTTGGGACAGTGGGTTGGGGTGCCCTGGAATACGGGGGCTGACGGGGCAAATTCCACCGTAACTTTCTGAAGGGAAGGATATAAATACAACCAGGGGGCCGGGGGGGGGGGGGGGGGGGTGTGGGGGGGGACACTAATTGGACAGCTCTTTCAGAGAGCCAGCACAGGAAGATGGGCCAAATGACCCCCAGCTGTGCTGTAAGATTGAGACATCAGCATAGACTCTGCTAGTGTGTGTGTGTGTGACTGTGAGAGTGTGTGTGTGTGTGTGTGTGACTGTGAGAGTGTGTGTGTGACTGTGAGAATGTGTGTGTGTGACTGTGAGAGTGTGTGCGTGTGTGACTGTGAGAGTGTGTGTGTGACTGTGAGAATGTGTGTGTGTGACTGTGAGAGTGTGTGTGTGACTGAGAGTGTGTGTGTGACTGTGAGAGTGTGTGTGACTGTGAGAGTGTGTGTGTGTGTCTGACTGTGAGAGTGTGTGTGTGTGCGTGTGTGACTGTGAGAGTGTGTGTGTGTGACTGTGAGAGTGTGTGTGTGTGCGTGTGTGACTGTGAGAGTGTGTGTGTGACTGTGAGAGTGTGTGTGTGTGACTGTGAGAGTGTGTGTGTGTGTGATTGTGAGAGTGTGTTGTGTGGGTGTGCGTGTGTGTGTGTGACTGTGAGAGTGTGTGTGTGACTGTGAGAGTGTGTGCGTGTGCGACTGTGAGAGTGTGTGTGTGACTGTGAGAATGTGTGTGTGTGTGTGTGACTGTGAGAGTGTGTGTGTGTGTGACTGTGAGAGTGTGTGTGTGTGTCTGACTGTGAGAGTGTGTGTGTGTGTGCGTGTGTGACTGTGAGAGTGTGTGTGTGTAACTGTGAGAGTGTGTGTGTGTGCGTGTGTGACTGTGAGAGTGTGTGTGTGACTGTGAGAGTGTGCGTGTGTGACTGTGAGAGTGTGTGTGTGTGTGACTGTGAGAGTGTGTGTGTGTGCGTGTGTGTGTGTGACTGTGAGAGTGTGCGTGTGTGACTGTGAGAGTGTGTGTGTGTGTGTCTGTGACTGTGAGAGTGTGTGTGTGTGTGACTGTGAGAGTGTGTGTGTGTGTGTCTGACTGTGAGAGTGTGTGTGTGTGACTGTGAGAGTGTGTGTGTGTGTGTGACTGTGAGAGTGTGTGTGTGACTGTGAGAGTGTGTGTGTGTGTGTGTGTGACTGTGAGAGTGTGTGTGTGTGCATGTGTGACTGTGAGAGTGTGTGTGTGTGTGACTGTGAGAGTATGTGTGTGTCTGTGACTGTGAGTGTGTGTGTGTGTGTGACTGTGAGAGTGTGTGTGTGTGTGTGACTGTGAGAGTGTGTGTGTGTGCGTGTGTGACTGTGAGAGTGTGTGTGTGTGACTGTGTGTGTGTGTGTGACTGTGAGAGTGTGTGCATGTGTGACTGTGAGAGTGTGTGTGCGTGTGTGACTGTGAGAGTGTGTGTGTGTGACTGTGAGAGTGTGTGTGTGTGTGACTGTGAGTGTGTGTGTGTGTGACTGTGAGAGTGTGTGCATGTGTGACTGTGAGAGTGTGTGTGTGTGACTGTGAGAGTGTGTGCATGTGTGACTGTGAGAGTGTGTGTGCGTGTGTGACTGTGAGAGTGTGTGCATGTGTGACTGTGAAAGTGTGTGTGTGTGTGAGACTGTGAGAGTGTGTGCATGTGTGACTGTGAGAGTGTGTGTGTGTGACTGTGAGAGTATGTGCATGTGTGAACGTGAGAGTGTGTGTGACTGTGAGAGTGTGTGCATGTGTGACTGTGAGAGTGTGTGTGTGTGACTGTGAGAGTGTGTGCATGTGTGACTGTGAGAGCGTGTGTGCGTGCGTGACTGTGAGAGTGTGTGTGACTGTGAGAGTGTGTGTGTGTGTGACTGTGAAAGTGTGTGTTTGTGTGTGTGACTGTGAGAGTGTGTTTGTGTGACTGTGAGAGTGTGTGTGTGACTGTGAGAGTGTGTGCGTGTGTGACTGTGAGAGTGTGTGTGTGACTGTGAGAGTGTGTTTGGGTGACTGTGAGAGTGTGTGTGTGTGTGACTGTGAGAATGTGTGTGTGTGTGACTGTGAGAGTATGTGTGTGTGTGACTGTGAGAGTGTGTGTATGACTGTGAGAGTGTGTGTGTGTTCGTGTGTGACTGTGAGAGTGTGTGTGACTGTGAGGGTGTGTGTGTGTGTGACTGTGGGAGTGTGTGTATGTGTGAGACTGTGAGAGTGTGTGCGTGTGTGACTGTGAGAGTGTGTGTGTGACTGTGAGAGTATGTGTGACTGTGTGACTGTGAGAGTGTGTGTGTGTATGAGTTGAGTGAGTTATGAGTGTGTGTGCATGTGTGTGCGTGAGTGTGGTTGAGAGTGAATGTGTGAGAGTGTGAGTGTGTGCGTGTGTGTGAGCATGTGTGCAAGCATGTGTGTGCAAGTGCATGTGCTAGCATTTGTGTGCGTGTGTGAGTGTAGGTGTGTGTGTGAGTGAGTGTTTGAGTGTGGGTGTATGAGTGTGCGTGAGTGTGTGTGTGTGTGTGGATGTGTGTGTGTGTAAGTGGGTGTGTGAGCGATAGTGTGCCTGTGTGTGAGTGTGTGTGTGTGTGTGCATGTGTGTGTGTGTGCACGAGTGTGTGAGTGTGAGAGTGTGTGTGTGAGTGTGCGCAAGTGTGTGTGTGTGGGTGTGTGTGTATGTGGGTGTGTGTGTGTGAGCGTGAGTGTGCTTGTGTGTGAGAGTGTGTGTGTGAGAGAGAGTGTGTGTGGGTGTGGGTGTGTGTGAGAGAGAGTGCGTATGGGTTTGTGTGTAGGTGTGTGTTTGTGTGGGGGAACAATTGGAACTTTTAAAGCATTGGTCTGACAGGTGGATGAAGGTGTCAGTGGAGATGAGAAAAAAATGGGCAAATATATCAGCTGGAATTCTCCGCCTCCCCCCAGGGCTGGGATTCCCCGACCTCCCCTCAGGGCTGGGATTCCCCGACCTCCACCCAGGGCTGGGATTCCCCGACCTCCCCTCAGGGCTGGGATTCCCCGACCTCCCCCCAGGGCTGGGATTCCCCCACCTCCACCCAGGGCTGGGATTCCCCGACCTCCACCCAGGGCTGGGATTCCCCGACTTCCCCCCAGGGCTGGGATTCTCCGACCTCCCCCCAGGGGCTGGGATTCTCCGACCTCGCCCCAGGGCTGGGATTCTCCGACCTCCCCCCAGGGGCTGGGATTCTCCGACCTCCCCCCAGGGGCTGGGATTCCCCGACCTCCCCCCGAGGCTGGGATTCTCCGACCTCCCCCCAGGGCTGGGATTCCCCGACTTCCTCCCAGGGCTGGAATTCTCCGACCTCGCCCCAGGGGCTGGGATTCTCCGACGTCCCCCCAGGACTGGGATTCCCCGACTTCCCCCCAGGGCTGGGATTCTCCGACCTCCCCCCAGGGCTGGGATTCCCCGACTTCCTCCCAGGGCTGGAATTCTCCGACCTCGCCCCAGGGGCTGGGATTCTCCGACGTCCCCCCAGGACTGGGATTCCCCGACTTCCCCCCAGGGCTGGGATTCTCCGACCTCCCCCCAGGGCTGGGATTCTCCGACCTCGCCCCAGGGCTGGGATTCTCCGACCTCCACCCAGGGGCTGGGATTCCCCGACCTCCCCTCAGGGGCTGGGATTCTCCGACCTCCACCCAGGGGCTGGGATTCCCCGACCTCGCCCCAGGGCTGGGATTCTCCGACCTCCACCCAGGGGCTGGGATTCCCCGACCTCCCCCCAGGGCTGGGATTCTCCGACCTCCACCCAGGGGCTGGGATTCCCCGACCTCCCCTCAGGGGCTGGGATTCTCCGACCTCCCCCCAGGGGCTGGGATTCTCCGACCTCCACCCAGGGGCTGGGATTCCCCGACCTCGCCCCAGGGCTGGGATTCTCCGACCTCCACCCAGGGGCTGGGATTCTCCGACCTCACCCTGCGGCTGGGATTCTCCAGTCCCCCTGCAGTGAACGGAGATTTGGTTGAGCGCCAAATGCTCCATCCTCGCTGGCAACGAGGTGTGAATTGGCAGAAAATTTCCAGGGAATAGAATGCGATGAATATAAGAACATAAGAAATAGGAGCAGGAGTAGGCCATCTGGCCCTTCGAGCCTGCCCCGCCATTCAATAAGATCATGGCTGATCTGTCGTGACTCAGCTCCACCTTCCCGCCCTCTCCCCATAACCCTTAATCCCCTCTCTTATCAACAACCCATCAACCCGTTTCTTAAAAATATTTAGCGAGGCAGCCTCCACCACTTCAACGGGCAGAGAATTCCAGAGATTCACCACCCTTTGAGTGAAGAAGTTCCTCCTCAACTCCGTTCTAAAACGCCCCCCCCTTTATCTTGAGGCTGTGCCCCCTAGTCCTACTGTCCTTTCTGAGCAGGAAGAGTCTCTCCACCTCTATCCTATCCATCCCATTCATCATCTTATACATCTCAATGAGATCTCCCCTCATTCTTCTAAACTCCAACGAGTACAAGCCCAGTTTATTCAGCCTCTCCTCATAGCTCAACCCCCTCAACTCCGGTATCAGCCTAGTAAACCTCCTCTGCACTCCCTCCAGGGCCAAAATATCCTTGCACAGGTGCGGCGCCCAAAACTGCACACAGTACTCCAGATGCGGCCTCACCAATGCCCTATACAGCTGCAGCAAGACCTCCCTACTTTTATATTCAATCCCCCTCGCTATGAAGGCCAGCATCCCATTCACCTTCCTGACCACCTGCTGCACCTGCAAGCTGGGTTTTTGTGACTCATGCACAAGGACCCCGAGGTCCCTCTGCACCGTCGCCTGCTGCAGTTTTTCGCCAAGTAAGTAATAATCCTTCCTACCATTCTTCCTACCAAAGTGGACCATCTCACACTTGCCAACATTAAATCCCATTTGCCATTTCCTGGCCCATTCGCTCAGCCTATCTAGATCCTTCTGCAGACTCTCCACACCCTCCGCACAATTTGCCGTTCCCCCAATCTTGGTGTCATCAGCAAATTTCGACACCCTGCACTCGGTTCCCTCCTCCAGATCATCTATATAAATGGTAAATAGCTGAGGCCCCAGCACCGACCCCTGGGGCACCCCACTAGTCACCAACCGCCAATCCGAATAGCATCCATTGACCCCCACTCTCTGCCTCCTATTTGACAACCAATCCTCTATCCACGCTAACACCCTACCCCCAACTCCAAGTCCCCTGTGGTCTTGTTAAATCCCAGGAAAATCCTAGGAAAATGAATAAGAGCGTAAGTTTGGGATCGGGAACAGGGTTGCGAAGGGCTGAGGGAGCCCCCGAGCGCAGCCTGTGTTGATTTTCCATCATCATTCCTTCTGTTTCCCTCTGCCGAGGGACATTCCCGCTCCGACCTGCCATTGTAGATACTGTCACTTCAGACAAGAACTTAATAAGGGCACAGCGTGCGAAGGTTGCCGAAATAAATGGGATTTAACAAGACCGCAGAATGCTAATTAGATCCTCGCAGGCTGCTTATTAAAAAGTAAAGATGTTTCTGCTGGCATCAGGCCTCACTCCTCTCTCCAGATCAAAGAAACCTCAGTGCGTGTGCAATCCCGATTTCTGGAGTGGTGTGACAGGCGTGCTTTCGAGAAATGAAATATACTTCAGAGCGAGAAATGAGTTGTGGTTTTTTTTTGTCTTTCAGCTGGGAGTTTAGTCACGAAAACCAGAATCACAAATAACGTGAAATGGAATCACACCGAACAGCGGGGTGGGGGTGGGGGAGTGGGGGGGGGGGGGGGGCCGTGGTGGGATGGGGGGGGGGTGCAGGCAGACAGCTAATTATCTGATTGGATTAGATAATTGCCTTTTCTGATTCCTCCGGCAAAACTCCATCGACAATTAGAGCCAAATCTGCCTGAGTGTTTGTGTGTGTCTGTCTGTCTGTCTGTGTGTATGTATGTATGTGTGCACATGCATGTGTGCATGTATGTGTGTGTGTGTACATGTATGTGGCATGTGCATATGTGTGTGTGTGCATGTGTGTGTAGGTGTGTGTGAGGGTATATGTATGTGCATGTATGTGGTGTGTGCATGTGTGTGTATGTGTGCGTCCATGTGTGCGTGTGCATGTATGTGGCATGTGCATCTGTGTGTGTGTATGCGCTGTGTGCTTGTGTGTGTGTGCTGTGTGCATGTGTGTGTGGGTGCATGTGTGTATGTGTGTGTGTGAGTGTATGTGCGTGCGCGTAAGTCTTCTTGTTGTGGTCGTAGTCCACGTAACCTGAAGTGACCGGCTGAGTCGGTGTCCAGAAGCCTGGTCCGCGTGTTGGGATGTCCAAATCTCACCAAGGCCGGTGACAATCTGCCGTTTATTTGTAAGATTTGGATTTGTGACAAAGACAGGCCAAGTCGACGAAGTGGAAATGGTCGAGGACTTCATGTTTCTCCGTGTCTGGATCACCAACAACCTGTCCTGGTCCCCCCCCCCCATACCGACACAATAGTTCAGAAAGCCCACCAACGCCTCTACTTTCTCAGAAGATGGGGAAATTTGGCATGTCCGCTACAACTCTCACCAATTTTTCGGAAGCACCATAGAAAGCATTCTTTCTGGTTGTATCACAGCTTGTTATGGGCTCCTGCTCTGCCCAAGAAACTACAAAGGGTTGTGAACAAAGCCCAATCCATCACACAAACCAGCCTCCCATCCATCGACTCCGCCCACACTTCCCGTTGCCTCGGTAAAGCTTCCAGCATAATCAAGGACCCCACGCACCCCAGACATTCTCTCTTACACCTTCTTCCACCATGGGAGTTAGCACTGCTGCCTCACTGCTCCAGGGACCCAGTTTCAATTCCAGCTTTGGATCACTGCCCGTCTGGAGTTTGCACATCCTCCCCGTGTCTGCGTGGGTTTCCTCCGGGTGTTCTGGTTTTCTCCCAAAGTCCAAAGAGTGCGGGTTAGGCGGATTGGCCGTGCTAAATTGACCCTAATGTCAGGGGGATTAGCAAGGTTACAGAAATAGGGCCTGGGTGGGATTGTGGTTGGTGCTGACTCAATGGGCCAAATGGCCTCCTTCTGGACTGTAGCAATTCTATGGATTCTATCATTCTTCCGTCGGGAAAAAGATACAAATGTCTGATGTCCCGTACCGACCGATTCAAGAACAGCTTCTTCCCTGCTGCCATCAGACTTTTGAATGGACCTACCTTGCATTAAGTTCATCTTTCCCTACACCCTCGCTGTGACTGTAACACTACATTCTGCACTCTCTCCTTTCCTTCTCGATGAACAGTATGCTTTGTCTATGTAGCGTGCAAGAAACAACACTTTTCACTGTATGTTAATACATGTGGCAATAAAAAATCAAATTAAATCAAGTTGGGAGAGTAAAAGGTGGCCCAGACCATCTACAAAGCCAACTTGGATACGAGACTGTCTCCACAAGCTTCACACACTCCATGTTCTCCCTCCAAAACCAGGACATATTTGTGATACTTTGCGACAGACAGTGGTGTACAGTGTGCTCACGATCGTACACCAGTCCTCAACCGCCATCAACCGCATCCCTTGTCTCTTCATTGAAGTTTATGACCTGTTTCCTCTTCATTTAATAGAATCTCTACAATGCATTCGGCAAAATGAATCCAAAACCAACTCTCCGACAGAGCATCTTACCCAGGCTCACCCCACGTCTTATTACCATAACCTCATGTAATTACCCCACTGATCCCCCTAACCAACAGATCTTTAACGCTGAGGGACAATTTAGCATGGCCAATCCACCTAACCAACAGATCTTTAACGCTGAGGGACAATTTAACATTGCCAATCCACCTAACCTACACATCTTTGGACTCTAAGGGGCATTTTAGCATGGCCAATCCACCTAACCGACACATCTTTGGGCACTAAGGGGCAATTTAGCATGGCCAATACACCTAACCTTCACATTTTTGGACACTAAGGAGAAATTTAGCATGGTCAATCCACCTAACCTACACATCTTTGGACACTAAGGGACAATTTAGCATGGCCAATCCATCTAACCTACACATCTTTGGACTCTAAGGGGCATTTTAGCATGGTCAATCCACCTAACCTACACATCTTTGGACACTAAGGGACAATTTAACATGGCCAATCCACCTAACTGGCACATCTTTGGACACTAAGGAGCAATTTAGCATGGCCAATCCACCTAACCTGCACATCTTTGGACACTAAGGAGCAATTTAGCATGGCCAATCCACCTAACCTGCACATCTTTGGACACTAAGGAGCAATTTAGCATGGCCAATGCACCCTAACCAGCATGTCTTTTGGACTGTGAGAGGAAACTAAAGCACCCGGAGGAAACCCACACGGACACGGGGAGATCGTGCAAACTCCACACAGACAGTGATCCGAGCCGGGAATCGAACCCGGCTCCCTGGCGCCGTGAGACAGCAGTGCCAGCTACTGTGCCATCGTGGCTCCCCTGCCCCCGATAGTGGAGAGACAGGAGGAGAACCTGACAGATTTAAGGCGCAGGATCCGCCTCTCTTAAGCTGAAGACGGATGTCCAAAGTCTCCTCTGGCTTACAGCAGCAGTTTCTGTGCCAGCTTCCAGCCGGATAACTAATGGATTAATCTGAATTTAGATTGGCAGGCAACCAACCCTATTCCCTAGCAAATAGCGACCCCTGATGTTTACGATGCACAACCACAGTAAAGCTGCTTGCCGAATGCTAGTCCTAACCTCCAATCTTCATCAAATATTAATGCTCTGGGGCTTGATTATTATTCATGAAATCAATTACTTGTCATTATTAATAAACATGCTACCTCTGGTGGCTGCTGTAATCTATTATTTAAGTCACAAAGTTGTTCCAAGCCAACTCAGGCTCCAATAAACAGATAGTTAGTGTGAGAGTCACACCAGGAGAGTTGGAACTCGGCGTACGAGGTGTTACACAGCCACCTGACTAACCGCAGGCTGAAGCAGAAATGGTCGGGAACGTTAGGGTTTCAGGCGTCTGGATTGACAACGACCCGTCCCTCTCCCTCCACGTCAACACCATAGTTAGGGCAGCACGGTGGCACAATGGCTAGCACTGCTGTCTCACGGCTCCAGGGACGCAGGTTCGATTCCCAGCTCAGGTCACTGTCTGTGTGCATGTTCTCCCCGTGTCTGCGTGGGTTTCCTCCAGGTGCTCCAGTTTCCTCCCATACACCAAAGATGTGCGGGTTAGGTGCATTGGCCGTGCTAAATTCTCCCTCAGTGCACCCGAACAGGCGCCGGGGTGTGACGGTTAGTAAATTTTCACACTAACTTCATTGCAGTGTTAATGTCAGCCTACTTGTGACTAATAAATACACCTTAAACTTTACAAAAGCCCACTAATGCCTCTGCTTTCTCAGGAAATTAAGGTAATTCAACATGTCAGCTATAACTCTCACCAATTTTTACAGATGCACCATCCTTTCTGGGTTGTATCACAGCTCGGTCTGGGCTCCTGCTCTGCCCAAGACCACAAGGAATTACAGAAGGTCGTAAATGTAGCCCAATCCATCACACAAACCAGCCTCCCATCCATTGACTCTGTCTACACTTCCCGCTGCCTCGGGAAAAGCAGCCGGCATAATTAAGGACTCCACTCACCCCGGACATTCTCACTTCCACCTTCTGTCAGGAATAAGATGTAAAACTCTGAGGTCCCGTACCGACCGACTCAAGAACAGCTTCTTCCCTGCTGCTGTCAGACTTTTGAATGGACCGACCTCGCGCTAAGTTGCTCTTTCTCTACACCCTCGCTGTGACTGTTACACTACTTTCTGCACCCTCTCATTTCCTTTGCTATGCTTTGTCTGTATAGTGCGCAAGAAACCATACTTTTCACTGTACCCCAATACATGTGACAATAATAAATCAAATCTAATCAAGTCGCAGTGTCCCCAGTTGGACGTTCTTTGTCTTTATGAATAACTCTTGGGCCTAGAGTTCCCCCGTTCCCCTCCCTTGCACTGACGGAGGTGGGTGCCACTGGCCAGCATGCTCCCCGAGAGTGAGCCCAGTGAGTGGCCAGCGATTTCAGCCAGTCTAGAAGATTCCGCTGGCAGCCAGCACCGGAACGCCTGTCCCAGGTGGACGGATAGGGGGGAAGGGGGTAGATGGAAAATCCCGGCCCTGTTCCGGAGTGGGGCAACCTGGTGGCAACTATACCCAGGGGTGGGGCGCAGTGGGAGCCACATGAGGGGGGGGTGGGGTTTGGAATACATACAGCTATGGTTGTGGGTCAAAAGCAGTTTGATTTCTATGATGGCGTGAATCACACCCCATTGGCAGAGAGCGGTAGAATCATCGTATCTCTACAGTGCAGAAGAAGGCCGTTCAACCCATCGAGACTGCACCGACCACGATCCCACCCAGGCCCTATCCTCATAATCCCAGGCATTCACCCTCGAAAGTCCCCCTAACACGAAGGGGCAATTTAACATGGCCAACCCACCTGATCCGCATACCGACTCCACAGATGATCACCCAAGGCTGGAATCGAACCCGGGTCCCTGGCGCTGTGAGGCAGCAGCGCCAACCACAGCGCCACCCAAACCAACGGAGAAAACTGACCAGTGTCCCTGGAGAGAAACACGCCGGAATTTTCTCCCCAGAAACTATATTTTTTTTTGCTGAGATTTCCCCGTGTTACAGGTAGATGGAGATTTCCCCGTGTTACAGGTAGATGGAGTTACAGGTAGATGGAGATTTCCCCGTGTTACAGGTAGATGGAGATTTCCCCGTGTTACAGGTAGATGGAGTTACAGGTAGATGGAGATTTCCCCGTGTTACAGGTAGATGGAGTTACAGGTAGATGGAGATTTCCCCGTGTTACAGGTAGATAGAGTTACAGGTAGATGGAGTTAAGAACACACAACCATTATTCAAAGACCAAAGAACAACACAGCACAGGAAACAGGCCCTTCGGCCCTACAAGCCCGTGCCGCCCATTTTAACCCTCAGTGAATGCCCCATTCAAGTCTTTCATCGATCGTCGATGTTTTTTGTCTACCTCCAGTTGACTCCACAATAAAGGGGGTGCAAATTTAGGGAATTATATGTGCGCCAGATTAAGGAAGATCCAATTTAGGGACAACTTATTGACACCAATCAGCCTAAAAAGCACGTTTTTTGGGGTGTGGGAGGAAACCGGAGCACCCGGAGAAAACCCACGCATGCACGGGGAGAATGTGCAAACTCCCACAGAGTTGGAGATCTGACCCGGGTCCCTGTATCTGCACAGCAAACAGTCACTGAGCTGTCGTGTTGCCCGTCAGTTGGTCCAGTTTAAGCGTACACTAACGACGTGAAGGACTAGGCAACTCTCGAAATAACATCCAAGAGCAGCTCTCGCACGACCCCTCGTTGTGTATGCCCCTCGTTGGCCAACAAGGCGGGCCGAATGTGCACTCAGCTGAAGACCTGCAAAGCCCCCAGGGGCCAAATGGCCTCCTCCTGTTTCGATGCATCAGGAACCTGCTTACTTTGTAGCACCGTTTATCTGGGAAATGTTAAGACAACAAATTCACTCAAAGAGGTTTGATCCGCTCTGCCCAATTAGATTTTGCTCCTTCCTCACATTTCTTGGTGAGACTCATTAACATTCAATTGGATTTTAGATCTTACTGAGTGTGAGCTTGTAACAATTTGCCAGCAGAATTGAACAAGTGTTAATCTGTTTGATTGAGGAGGGGGAGAAACTGCACCAACATTGGGAGCGAGCCCTTCAGACCCCTGGGCCAATTCCATCATTCATTTAAACCGCAGCTGATCCATACCTCCACCGGATTTCTCTGCCTCTCAAACAGGTCCCCAGCCTAACAAGGAGAGTTAAAAAGTACAGCAATCCTTAAAAAATATATATATTTATGGACAAACTGTTAAAATGTTCAACAGATTGGGTAGCAAGGTAGCTGTAGTGGTTAGCATTGCTGTCTCAAGGCACCAGGTTCGATTCCAGCCTCGGATCGCGGTCTGTGCAGAGACTGCACATTCTCCCCGTGTCTGCATGGGTTTCCTCTGGGTGCCCTGACTTCTTAGAACATAGAACATTCCAGCGCAGTACAGGCCCTTCGGCCCTCGATGTTGGGCCGACCAATGGAACCAATCTAATGACCCTCTAACCTAAACTATTCCAGTGTTATCCATATGCCTATCCACTGACCATTTGAACGCCCTTAAAGTTGGCGAGTCCACAACTGCTGCAGGCAGGGCATTCCACGCCCTTACTACCCTCTGAGTAAAGAACCAACCTCTGACATCCGTCCTATAATTACCACCCCTTAATTTAAAACTATGTCCCCTCGTGTTCGCCATCACCATCTGAGGAAAAAGGCTCTCACTGTCCACCCTATCTAATCCTCTGATCATCTTGTATGCCTCTATTAAGTCACCTCTCAACCTTCTTCTCTCTAATGAAAATAACCTCAAGTCCCTCAGCCTTTCCTCATAAGACCTTCCCACCATACCAGGCAACATCCTGGTAAACCTCCTCTGCACCCTTTCCAATGCCTCCACATCTTTCTTATAATGCAGCGACCAGAACTGTACACAATACTCCAAGTGCGGCCGCACCGGAGTTTTGTACAGTTGTAACATGACCTCACGGCTCAAATTCAATCCCTCTACCAATAAAAGCTAACACACCGTACGCCTTCTTAACAACCTTATCAACCTGGGTGCCAACTTTCAGGGATCTATGCACATGTACCCCGAGATCTCTCTGCTCGTCAACACTACTAAGAGTCTTTCCTCCTGTACTCCAAAGATTAGGTAGATTGGCCACGCTAAATTGACCATTATATCAGTATTTAACGACCTTGCCCACCCAAGGCCAACAGCTAAAGCCATTGTGCTGTCCTCAGCTGCCCCAATTTGGGACGGGCAAGGTGGTAAAGTTCCACGGTGGTAAAGGGCGGCACGGTGGCACAGTGGGTTAGCACTGCTGCTTCACAGCTCCAGGGTCCTGGGTTCGATTCCCGTGCTCGGGTCACTGCCTGTGTGGAGTTTGCACATTCTCCTCGTGTCTGCGTGGGTTTTCTCCGGGTGCTCCGGTTTCCTCCCACAGTCCAAAGATGTGCGGGTTAGGTTCATTGGCTATGCTAAAATTGCCCCTTAGTGTCCTGGGATGTGTAGGTTAGAGGGATTAGCAGGTAAATGTGTAGGGATATGGAGATAGGGTCTGGGTGGGATTGTGTTCGGTGCAGACTCCATGGGCCGAAGGGCCTGTTTCTGCACTGTAGGGTTCTATGGTTCTATGGTTCAACCCTTGAGCCCAATTTTACCATCAATTTACGCCTGTTTTTGGGCGCGCAAGTTGGGTAAAGTCGGGCTCGAGGCAAGTAGCGTGATCCTCATCGCCCCCCGCCACCCCCCCCCCCCCCTCCACACTCGTTCCCCCGTTATGAAGACCCGAACATGGTCACGATCGGGATGGGTGCCTCGAATGGGCGTGACGGCCTGTTAAATGTATTTACGTGTATTTAAGTTGACGCACTGGGCTACACGCCCCACCTTACCCGCACTTCCCCCCTTTACCACATCATTCGCCCAGCCAGAAACAGCCACGGTGCACAAAGGACCCCAATTCGGAGGGGGCCGGTTCAGAGATTCCGGCAACTCCCCCACTCAGATTGGTGGTGGGAGGGGGGGTGGGGGTGGCAGGTCAGATGGGTCTCTGGTGGGGGGGGAGGGGGGGGTGTGACAGATGGATCTCTGGTGGGGGGGGGTGACGGATGGCTCTCTGGTTGGGGGGGGTGACGGATGGCTCTCTGGTTGGGGGGGGTGACGGATGGCTCTCTGGTTGGGGGGGGTGACGGATGGCTCTCTGGTTGGGGGGGTGACGGATGGCTCTCTGGTTGGGGGGGGTGACGGATGGCTCTCTGGTTGGGGGGGGTGACGGATGGCTCTCTGGTTGGGGGGGTGACGGATGGCTCTCTGGTTGGGGGGGGTGACGGATGGCTCTCTGGTTGGGGGGGGTGACGGATGGCTCTCTGGTTGGGGGGGTGACGGATGGCTCTCTGGTTGGGGGGGTGACGGATGGCTCTCTGGTTGGGGGAGGTGACGGATGGCTCTCTGGTTGGGGGGGGTGACGGATGGCTCTCTGGTTGGGGGGGTGACGGATGGCTCTCTGGTTGGGGGGGGTGACGGATGGCTCTCTGGTTGGGGGGGGTGACGGATGGCTCTCTGGTTGGGGGGGGTGACGGATGGCTCTCTGGTTGGGGGGGGTGACGGATGGCTCTCTGGTTGGGGGGGGTGACGGATGGCTCTCTGGTTGGGGGGGGTGACGGATGGCTCTCTGGTTGGGGGGGTGACGGATGGCTCTCTGGTTGGGGGAGGTGACGGATGGCTCTCTGGTTGGGGGGGGTGACGGATGGCTCTCTGGTTGGGGGGGTGACGGATGGCTCTCTGGTTGGGGGGGGTGACGGATGGCTCTCTGGTTGGGGGGGGTGACGGATGGCTCTCTGGTTGGGGGGGGTGACGGATGGCTCTCTGGTTGGGGGGGGTGACGGATGGCTCTCTGGTTGGGGGGGGTGACGGATGGCTCTCTGGTTGGGGGGGGTGACGGATGGCTCTCTGGTTGGGGGGGGTGACGGATGGCTCTCTGGTTGGGGGGGGTGACGGATGGCTCTCTGGTTGGGGGGGGTGACGGATGGCTCTCTGGTTGGGGGGGGTGACGGATGGCTCTCTGGTTGGGGGGGGTGACGGATGGCTCTCTGGTTGGGGGGGTGACGGATGGCTCTCTGGTTGGGGGGGGTGACGGATGGCTCTCTGGTTGGGGGGGGTGACGGATGGCTCTCTGGTTGGGGGGGGTGACGGATGGCTCTCTGGTTGGGGGGGGTGACGGATGGCTCTCTGGTTGGGGGGGGTGACGGATGGCTCTCTGGTTTGGGGGGGTGACGGATGGCTCTCTGGTTGGGGGGGGTGACGGATGGCTCTCTGGTTGGGGGGGGTGACGGATGGCTCTCTGGTTGGGGGGGGTGACGGATGGCTCTCTGGTGGGGGGGGGTGACGGATGGCTCTCTGGTGGGGGGGGGTGACGGATGGCTCTCTGGTGGGGGGGGGTGACGGATGGCTCTCTGGTGGGGGGGGGTTGGGTCAGATCGTTCTCCAGTGAGGAGCGGGAAAGGGGATCCACTGTGTGTGATTGGTGAGGTGGAAGGTGGGGGGGGGGTCTGTTGCCACTCTGTGAGCCGTCAATGGAAGGGGAGGGGGGGCAGGGGGCCGCGAACTGTCTGAGTAGCAGAAGGGGTAGGGGGATCAGTAATGTTGTGGGGGGTGGGGCAATGTCTGTGGGGGTCAGGGGGAGGCATTATCCGGTCTGGAGGGGATGTGGCAGGGGGTGTGTTGTTCTATTTTTTTCTCTGCACACGCGCAGTTGGAGGCTCCGATGGAGTTGCAGGATTTTGGGTGCGTTCGGCCCTGCCCACGGGTTTGTGCAGCGAGATTCGGAATCGCTGATATTTTTCAGACAGAGTGTAGGATGAGGGAGCCTGGGAACGGGTCTTAAAGTCAGATCTGAAACACTCCCAGATTCAGGTCCGCCCAATACTTAGAATCAAAATGTGTCCAAAGACGCCCAGGTTTGGTGGATTGGCCTTGCTAAATTCACAGAATCATAGAATTCCTGCAGTGCAGAATGAGGCCATTCAGCCCATTGAGCCTGTAACAATAACAACACTCCTATCCCTGTAACCGCACATATTTACCTCCTTGACGCTAAGGGCAATTTAGCATGGCCAATCCACCTAACCTGCACATCTTTGGACACTAAGGGGCAATTTAGCATGGCCAATCTACCTGACCCGCACATCTTTGGACACTAAAGGACAATTTAGCATGGCCAATCCACCTAACCTGCACATCTTTGGACACTAAGGGGCAATTTAGCATGGCCAATCCACCTAACCTGCACATCTTTGGACACTAAAGGACAATTTATCATGGCCAATCCACCTAACCTGCACATCTTTGGACACTAAAGGACAATTTATCATGGCCAATCCATCTAACCTGGACATCTTTGGACTGTGGAAGGAAACCGGAGCACCTGGAGGAAACCCTTGCAGACATGGGGAGAATGTGCAAACTCCACACAATGACCTGAGGTTGGAATCGAACCCTGACACTGTGAGGCAGCAGTGCTAACCACTGTGCCACTCATCGATGTAGAATGCAAGAGTTATGAAAGAGAAGTGCAGCATTTTGAGAAAACTCTTCCACCAGTTGTCCCGTCAACTGTTAATTTGAACTCTGAGCTTGATGAGTTTTTGTTTGCTTTCAGGAACCGAGGCAACGCGATCTGATAGAATCTCAGAACAAGGGGGAGATAGCCTGCTCCTGTTCCTGTATTATGGGATGCTCCAGGAGTACTGGGTTTTACATGTGTTGTTGCTCGAGGGTGTGTGTATGCAACAGAAAGCAATGAGATCCAGACTGTGTAGGCAGTAGTATTCCACATCAGGGAGCAGTGCAGCTGAATGAAGTTGTTACTGATGGTTGGGCGATTAGATTACTGATCAAGCTTATTGAAGAGAAGGAGGTTGGAATTGTGCCTGACGGGCTGGTAAACCTAGCCTCCCCCGCAGTCCACTCGCGATTGTCTGCAACGACAGATCAAAGCATTTCCCCCATCATTCTGCCTCCCAGAGGTGATCAACGAGCTTGTTCGACAAGACACTCCCTGGGGTGGCACGGTGGTTAGCACTGCTGCCTCACGGGACCAGGGTTCGATTCCCGGCTCGGGTCACTGTCTGTGTGGAGTTTGCACATTCTCCTCGTGTCTGCATGGGTTTCCTCCCACAGTCCCAAAGATGTGCTCTCAGGCTAATCGGTTTTTACCAAATTGACACTTCCCTGAATCTGACTGAGTCGGGTTCCATTCGTAGACATGCAGTGTAGAATAGGTGTAGGGTGATGTGGCGGCGCGGGCTCGTTGGGCCGAAGGGCCTGTTTCCCGTGCTGGGTTGTTCTTTGTTCTTTGTGTGCGGGTTAGGCTGATTGGCTGTGCTAAAATTGCCCCTTAGTGCCCTGAGATGCGTAAGTTAGAGGGGTTAGTGGGTAAACTATGTAGGGATATGGGGGTAGGGCCTGGGTGGGATTGTGGTCGGTGCAGACTCGATGGGCCGAAGGGCCTCTTTCTGTACTGTAGGGTTTTTATGATATGAGGAGAAGGTGGGGCCAGGATATTGAACCTGATAATCAGATGTTCAAAATGAACGGCAGAGCAGGTTCGAAGAGTCAAAAAGGTTTTTAATGTTTCTATGTACCACATGAGACAGTGTCGGCGGGGGGAGCTGATGGCCTAAGGGTATTATCACTAGACTAGTAATCCAAAAACTCAGCAAATCTTCTGGGGACCCGGGTTCGAATCTCGGCATGTCAGATGGTTGAATTTGAAATCAGGGGAAAAAAAATCTGGAATTAAGAATCTACTGATGACCATGAAACTATGGTCGATTGTTGGACAAACCCGTTTGGTTTTCTAATGTCCTTTAGGGAAGGAAATCTGCCGTCCTTACCCGGTCTGGCCTACATGGGACACCAGAGCCACAGCAATGTGGTTGACTCTCAACTGCCCTCGGGCAATGAATACTGGCCAAGCAGCGGCACCCAAGTCTTGTGAATGAATTGAAAAAAAGAATTTGAAGAGAGAGACATTTCCTCTAACTCAAAGATCAGTTGGGACTCGTAACTGTTGAAGAAAAAGACATGAGAAATGCAAAGTACTGGATATGGAAACCATAGCTGCCATCGTTAGGCAGGTCCTAAACCTCTTGGAAATACACAATGGGTGAAATATCTCACATCTGACAAGTCGCCAAAGAGATACAAGGAGTGTAAAGAAAGTCTTCACAGAGGGAACAGGCTGAAAAGTTGTGCCCTCTACCCCTCGGAAAATCATAGAACCCTACAGTGCAGAAAGAGGCCCTTCGGCCCATCGAGTCTGCACCGAACACGATCTCACCCAGGCCCCACCCCCCCATATCCCTACATATTATACCCACTAATCCCCTCTAACCTACATATCCCTGGACACTAAGGGGCAATTTCTCAGCACGGCCAATCAACCTAACCCGCACATCTTTGGACTGTGGGAGGAAACCGGAGGAAACCCACACAGACACGAGGAGAATGTGCAACCTCCACACAGGCAGTGACCCGAGCCGGGAATCGAACCCAGGAGCTGTGAGGCAGCAGCAGTGCTACCGTGCTGCCCAAAAGAGAGTGTCAATAGCTTCAAGAAGTTAGAAACCTCCCAAATAACGAGGTCTACTAATCAGTGGGTTGCATTCTTCCCTCTTGGGTTTTGAAAACCAGCCCCCCAACACCCCACCCTCTGCCTTTGAATCCCCTCAGTGTGTGCTCCAGGCTAATAGACCAGTGCAGTAATGTGGGGGTTCCACACTGTCAGAGGCTCTTCCTCCCTCTGCCACAACCACCTGCTCCGACCAGCAAGGCTTTTCCCAGTTTGTCATCGCTGCGAGGAACTGAGAAACCATGGCGACGGACAAACCGGGGGTTTTGTTGGGGAGGTGTGGGAAGGTCACTGTATACAAGCCAGAGTTGAGAATGTTTCCAAACTCCACGACTCCTGAACTCCAACGCGTTGTCACTCTTCATTCGCACGCCTTAAGATGATTGGCTCAATGGGTCATGTGACGACCCCCCCTGCCCCAGATAACTCACCCCTTAAAACCACGCCCCACCCCACCACGAGCTCTTTAGCAGCTTGTGGCCTGAGCGATATCACTTCACGTCAAGAATGCAATGTAGAAATCATAGAACCCTACAGTGCACAAAGAGTCCATTCGGCCCATCGAGTCTGCACCGACCACAATCCACCCAGGCCCTACCCCCATATCCCTACATATTATACCCACTAATCCCTCTAACCTACACATCTTAGGACACTAAGGGGCAATTTTTAAGCAATGGCCAATCAACCTAATCCGCAAATCTTTGGACGGTGGGAGGAAACTGGAGGAAACCCACGCAGACACGGGGAGAATGTGCAAACTCCACACAGACAGTAACCCGAGCCGGGAATCGAACCCAGAACCCTGGAGCTGTGAAGCAGCAGTGCTAACCCACTGTGCTACCGTGCCACCCACGATGTAGCCTGACAAGACTTCTTAGTGATCATCAGATATCTAAAGATCTTTGATGTGGAGACCTCAGTGAGTCTGACTTATGAATGGCTTGACATTACAAAGCTTTTAACTCCCAATTTACTGAAATGATTTTACAAAATACAATAAAAAGAACTCAAAAGTCCATTACTTTACTTGGATTGAGATGATGTTGCTCTACAGCATAGCTAATACAAGTCAGAGTATAGAACATATAGAACATTACAGCGCAGAACAGGCCCTTCGGCCCACGATGTTGCGCCGACCATTTAAAAAACAATGACCCACTAACCTAAACCAATCCCTTTTCGTCCATAAACCTATCCACAGATCTCTTAAACGCCCCCAAACTAGGTGCATTTACAACTGCAGCAGGGAGGGCATTCCAGTCCCTCATCACCCTCTGGGTAAAGAACCTACCCCTGACATCAGTCCTATAACTACCCCCCCTTAATTTAAAGCCATGCCCCCTCGTGCTAGCTTTCTCCATCCGAGGCAAAAGGCTATCACTGTCCACCCTATCTAAACCTCTAATCATCTTATATGTTTCAATAAGATCCCCTCTTAGCTGCCTTCTTACCAGCGAAAACAACCTCAAATCCCTCAGCCTCTCCTCATAGGACCTCCCCTCCATACCAGGCAACATCCTGTATAGTTGGGTTTTAATGACTGCACCAAAGTTAGCCATTAAATAACCTTAAATTACACATGGAAGACTTCCAGCAGAGACCTTTTAAGGAAAGGAAATGGTTTTTCTTTTGGCTATATAACTCTTCAATGTATCTCTGGCTCTGAGCACCTGCCGCTCACAGGCTGGAGGAACTCCTCAGCTTCACACCCAACCTGTTTGTCCTCATTACGGTCATCGGGCCCTGGGGGTTTACGTTTTGCGCCGAGGCTCAGTAAACACCTGAAGGACAGGGCCATCAAGAGTATAGAAACACAGAGGGACCTCGGGGTACAAGTCCACAAAGGTGGCAGCACAGGTGGAGAAGGTGGTGAAGAAGGCATACGGTATACTTGCCTTTATAGGACGGGGTATAGAGTATAAAAGCTGGAGTCTTGATGTTGTAGCTGTATAGAACGTTGGTTAGGCCACATTTGGAATACTGCGTCCAGTTCTGGTCGCCGCACTACCAGAAGGACGTGGAGGCTTTAGAGAGAGTGCAGAGGAGGTTTACCAGGATGTTGCCTGGTATGGAGGGTATTAGCTAAGAGGAGAGATTGGGTAGACTGGGGTTGTTCTCCCTGGAAAGACGGAGAGTGAGGGGAGACCTAATAGAGGTGTATAAAATTATGAAGGGTATAGATAGGGTGAACAGTGGGAAGGTTTCTCCCAGGTCGGAGGTAACAATCACAAGGGGTCACAGGCTCAAGGTGAGAGGGGCGAGGTATAACTCCGATATCAGAGGGACGTTTTTTACGCAGAGGGTGGTGGGGGCCTGGAATGCGCTGCCAAGTAGGGTGGTGGAGGCGGACACGCTGGGATCATTTAAGACTTAGCCGGATAGTCACATGAGCAGCCCGGGAATGGAGGGATACAAACAAATGGTCTAGTTGGACCAATGAGCGGCACGGGCTTGGAGGGCTGAATGGCCTGTTTCCTGTGCTGTACTGTTCTCAGTTCTTTGTTCTTTGAGAGCAGGAGTGTTTCCTTGCAGTGACATGGGGGGGCTGGGTGGGTTAACATTGCTGTCTCACAGCGCCAGGGACCCAGGATTGATTCCGGCCTCGGGTTACTGTATCTGTGTGGGTTTCCTCTAGATGCTCCAGTTTCCTACCACATTCAAAAGATGTTCAGTTTAGGTGGATTGGCCATGCTAAATTGCCCCTTAGTGTCCAAATATGTGTAGTTATGGTGGATTGGGCATGCTAAATTGCCCCTTAGTGTCCAAAGATGTGTAGGTTAGGTGGATTGGGCATGCTAAATTGCCCCTTAGTGTCCAAAGATGTGCAGGTTAGGTGGATTGGGCATGCTAAATTGCCCCTTAGTGTCCAAAGATGTGCAGGTTAGGTGGATTGGCCATGCTAAATTGCCCCTTAGTGTCCAAAGATGTGTAGGTTAGGTGGATTGGACATGCTAAATTGCCCCTTAGTGTCCAAAGATGTGCAGGTTAGGTGGATTGGCCATGCTAAATTGCCCCTTAGTGTCCAAAGATGTGTAGGTTAGGTGGATTGGGCATGCTAAATTGCCCCTTAGTGTCCAAAGATGTGCAGGTTAGGTGGATTGGGCATGCTAAATTGCCCCTTAGTGTCCAAAGATGTGCAGGTTAGGTGGATTGGCCATGGTAAATTGCCCCTTAGTGTCCAAAGATGCACAGGTTAGGTGGATTGGCCATGCTAAATTGCCCCTTAATGTCCAAAGATGCACGGGTTAGGTGGATTAATGGGATAAATACATGGGGTTACAGAGATAGAGTCTGGGTGAGCTGCTCTGTTAGAGAGTAGATGCAGACTTGATGGGCCGAATGGCCCCCTTCTGCACTGTAGGCATTCTAACCAACATTTTTCTCTCAACCAACAGCAGGACAGGAGAAGAGTGAGTGGTCAGTGACGGCAGTGCGGATTGGCTGCTGCATTCCAGCAATGCTGAGTTCTTTTGAAAGCACCTCATTGGCTGCGCAGCACTTTGGGGGCATCCCAGTCATCTTGATAGGCGCTATGTAAATGCATTCCCAGCTCTTAAAGCTCACCGAAATAAATCCACTGCCTCCCCGGAATTAACTTTTGCTGACAGCTATTGGAAAAGGAAAGAAGATAGTAAGACTGACAGTAATCTGCTTTGCCAAACCTATTGACGGAAAGGTTCAGGTCTTGTCAAACAAATAAAGACCTTACTTTCTGATATTCTTCTCCTCTTGACTTCCTTAACTCACCTTTAATGTTTAAATAAATCAACACAGCTCAAAATAGCTGGATTATTCGCAGAAGAGAGAGACATACTCCATTCTCTATTTATTCTCCACCATCACTGATGTAGGTTAGTTTATCCCAAGAGGCAACACAAACAAACAGTGGTGGATTTGAGGGTGGTGGTAGTATTTTTTATAATTGACAGTCACACCTTTTGGGGATGAGATCCCTTAAAATTTATTTATTAGAGTCATATTAACACTGCAATGAAGTTACAGTGAAAATCCCCTAGTCGCCACACTCTGGCGCCTGTTTGGATACATTGAGGGAGAATTTAGCACGGCCAATGCACCCTAACCAGCACGTCTTTCAGACTGTGGGAGGAAACCCACGCAGACACGGGGAGAATGTGCAGTCTCCACACAGACAGTGACTGATCAGACGACAAAGTGGCACAGTGGTTAGCACTGTGGCTTCACAGCTCCAGGTACCTGAGTTCGATTCCCACTGTCTGTATGGAGTCTGCATGTTCTCCCCGTGTCTGCGTGGGTTTTCCCCAGGTGCTCCGGCTTCCTCCCACAGTCCAAAGATCTGCGGGTTAGGTTGATTAGCCAAGCTAAATTGCCTCTTAGTATCCCAGGATGCGTAGGTTAGAAGGATTAGTGGGTAATATGTAGGGATACGGGGATAGGGCCTGTGTGAGATTGTTGCCAGTGCAGACTCAATGGGCTGAATGGCCTCTTTCTGCACTGTAGAGTTTCTATGGAAATTTCCTCCCACAGTCCAAAGATGTGCAGGTTAGGTTGATTGGCCATGCTAAAATTGCCCTTTAGTGTCCTGAGATGTGTAGGTTAGCGGGTAAATGTGTAGGGATAGCGTCTGGGTGGGATTGTGGTCAGTGCAGACTCGATGGGCCAAATGGCCTCTTTCTGCACTGTGGGGTTTTATATGATTAAGGAAATCGAACCCAGGTCCCTCGCACTGTGAGGCAGCAGTGCTAACCATTGATCATGCAAGGCAGCGTAATGTTCAGTCAATTTCTCCGCATTCCTTGAGCTTCCCTATCGCTTCCAACATTAAACCCTCCAGGATATCTTCACTCTATATATATATATATATATATATATATATATATATATATATATATATATCTGCATGTGGCAGTTTGTGGTGGGCTGCTCTTGGATGTTGCTTCGGGAGTTGCCTACTGCTTCATGTCGTTGGTGTGCGTAAACTGGACCATCTCGAGGGCAACATGACAATACACATCTCTTTAACCTGCGCTTAACACTTTCTCCACTCACATTGTCTATATGACTCTCACCAATTTTTACAGCTGCACCATAGAAAGCGTCCTTTCTGGTTGTATCACAGCTTGGTCTGGGCTCCTGCTCTGCCCAAGACTGCAAGAATTGACAAAGGGTTGTGAATGTATCCCAATCCATCACACAAACCAGCCTCCCATCCATTCACACTGTCTACACTTCCCACTGCCTTGGGGAAACAGCCAGGATAATCAAGGACCCCACGCACCCCAGACATTCTCTCTTCCACCTCCTTCTGTTGGGAAAAAGATACAAAAATCTGAGGTCACGTACCAACCAACTCAAGAACAGCCTCTTCCCTGCTGCCATTAGACTTTTGGATCTACCATATAATAAGTTGATCTTTCTCTACACCCTAGCTATGACTGTAACACTACATTCTGCACTCTCTCGTTTCCTTCTCCTCTATGTACTCTATGAACAGTATGCTTATTCATTTATTATTTATTCCTGTCGCAAGTAGGCTTACATTAACACTGCTTTAACACTGTGAAAATCACCTAGTCGCCATACTCTGACTGAGGGAAAATTTAGCATGACCAACGCCCATAACCAGCATATCATTCTGACTGTGGGAGGAAACCGGAACGCCCGGGGGAAACCCACGCAGACATGGGGAGAATGTGCAGGCTCCACACAGACAGTGACCTGAGCCGGGAATCAAACACAGGTCCCTGGCACTGTGAGGTGGCAGTGCTAACCACTGTGCCATCATGCCACCCTGGGCAGCTTTGTCTGCGTAGCACACAAGAAACAGTAACTGTATCCTGCCGCGTGTGACAATAATAAATCAAGAGGGCGGCATGGTGGCACAGTGGTTAGCACTGCTGCCTCGCAGTGCTGGGGACCCGGGTTCGATTCCCAGCTTGGGTCATCGTGGAGTTTGCACGCTCTCCGGGCGCTCCGATTTTCTCCCACAGTCCAAAGACGCGCAGGTTAGGTGGATTGGCCAGGCTAAATAGCCCCTTGGTGCCCCAGGGTGTGTAGGTCACTGGGATTACCAAGGTAAATATGTGGGGGTTTTGGGGATTGGGCTGGGTGGGATAGTTGTCAGTGCAGAATTAGTGGGCCAAATGGCCTCCATCTGCGCTGTAGGGATTCTATGATTCAAATCAAACCCAAACAAATAGAAGCTATTGAAAGGGTGCAGAGGAGATTTACAAGGATGTTGCCTGGACTGGGAGGCATGCCTTATGAAGATAGGTTGAGGGAGCTGGGACTCTTTTCCCTGGAGAGGCGAAGGTTGAGAGGCGACCTGATAGAAGTTTATAAAATGTTGAGAGGAATAGATAGGGTGGACTCTCAGAGGCTATTTCCCAAGGTTGAAATGGTCGCTACGAGAGGACACAGATTTAAGGTGCGGGGAGGGAAGTTCAGAGGTGATGTTAGGGGTAAGTTTTTCACTCAGAGGGTGGTGAGTGAATGGAATCGGCTGCCGTCATCGGTGGTGGAGGCGAACTCGCTGGGGTCTTTTAAAAGACTTCTGGATGAGTATATGGGGTTTAATGGGATTGGGGGTTATAGATAGCTCTATAGATTGGTGGGGTTGATGTGATCGGTGCAACTCGAGGGCCGAAGGGCCTGTTTGTGCTGTAATGTTCTATGTTCTATGTTCTAAATGAGGGAAGCAGAAAGAGGTTAGATTGGACAGAGCAGAGGGATACTGTGGCAGGCCAATCACAGGTTAATGTTACGTCAAGCCTTCCAACATGGAAAATTGAACAAATAAAGAGACATTTCCATCTCATTACATCGAGTTAAAAATTTCTATAAACCTGAGATAAATAGAACCAATTTGCAAATCTTTTTCTCACACTTCATTTAATCAGGCTCTCAGCAAATTGATTCCAGCAAACAAACTGAACAAGAAAAGCCATCTTTCGCACAAAAATAATTGTATTGCTCACAATCGGATCCTCTCTCGCAGGGGGACCTGATCTCCCTGAGGATTATATTTAGTCACTGGAATTAAAAACTAGGCATGATTTATACTTGCATCAGAAGCAGGGGTTTAATTGTGAGTTTGTTCCTGTGCTTTGACAGGGAGTACATCAGGAAAGGCTGAGAGTCATCGTGGACTGGACCAGCATTTATTGCCCATCCCGAGTTGCCCTAGGAGGGCAGTTGAGAGTCAACCACATTGATGTGGGTCTGGAGTCACATGTAGGCCAGACCGGGTAAGGACGGCAGATTTCCTTCCCTAAATTGAAATTAATTGAAATTAATAGATGGGTTTTTCCAACAATCCACAATGGTTTCATGGTCATCAGTAGATTCTTTATTCTTTTTTAGATGGATTCAGATTCCACTATTTGCCGTGGCGGGATTCGAACCCAGGTTACCTGAACATCAGCAGTGTTTCTGGATTAACAATCCAGTGATAATACCACAAAGCCATTGCCTCCTTTGCCAGTAGCACGGCAGCACAGTGAATAGCACTAATGCCTCACAGCGTCAGGGACCTGGGTTCGATTCCTGGCTTGGCTCCCTGTCTGTGCGGAATCTGCACATTCTCCCCGTGTCTGTGTGGGTTTCCTCCAGTTGCTCCGGTTTCCCCACACAGTCTAAAAGATGTGGTTAGGGCACATTGGCCGTACGAAATTCTCCCTCAGTGTGCCCAAACAGGCACCAGAGTGTAACTTCATTGCAGTGTTAATGTAAGCCTTACTTGTGACACTACTAATAAACTTCAGAGGGGGAAAATGGGAAAGGGTGGAACTCCGATCAGCCGGAGAGAATGGGAAGGAAATGAGTTTTTACAGGCTGGGTTTTTGCATGAGTCGTAAAAACCCAGCCTGCAGGTGCAGCAGGTGGTCAGGAAGGCGAATGGGATGCTGGCCTTCATAGCGAGGGGGATTGAATATAAAAGTAGGGAGGTCTTGCTGCAGCTGTATAGGGCATTGGTGAGAACATAAGAACATAAGAACATAAGAAATAGGAGCAGGAGTAGGCCATCTGGCCTTTCGAGCCTGCCCCGCCATTCAATAAGATCATGGCTGATCTGTCGTGACTCAGCTCCACCTTCCCGCCCTCTCCCCATAACCCTTAATCCCTTCTCTTATCAAAAACCCATCAACCCGTTTCTTAAAAATATTTAGCGAGGCAGCCTCCACCACTTCAACGGGCAGAGAATTCCAGAGATTCACCAGCCTTTGAGTGAAGAAGTTCCTCCTCAACTCCGTTCTAAACTGCCCCCCCTTTATCTTGAGGCTGTGCCCCCTAGTCCTACTGTCCTTTTTGAGCGGGAAGAGTCTCTCCACCTCTATCCTATCCATCCCATTCATCATCTTATACGTCTCAATGAGATCTCCCCTCATTCTTCTAAACTCTAACGAGTACAAGCCTAGTTTATTCAGCCTCTCCTCATAGCTCAATCCCCTCAACTCCGGTATCAGCCTAGTAAACCTCCTCTGCACTTCCTCCAGGGCCAAAATATCCTTGCGCAGGTGCGGTACCCAAAACTGCACACAGTACTCCAGCTGCGGCCTCACCAATGCCCTATACAGCTGCAGCAAGACCTCCCTACTTTTATATTCAATCCCCCTCGCTATGAAGGCCAGCATCCCATTCGCCTTCCTGACCACCTGCTGCACCTGCAAGCTGGGTTTTTGCGACTCATGCACAAGGACCCCGAGGTCCCTCTGCACCGTCGCCTGAGGCCGCAGCTGGAGTACTGTGTGCAGTTTTGGTCACCGCACTTACGCAAGGATATTTTGGCCGTGGAGGGAGTGCAGAGGAGGTTTACTAGGCTGATACCGAAGTTGAGGGGGTTGAGCTATGAGGAGAGGCTGAATAAACTAGGCTTGTACTCATTAGAGTTTAGAAGGATGAGGGGAGATCTCATTGAGACGTACAAAATGATGAATGGGATGGATAGGATAGAGGTGGAGAGGCTCTTCCCACTCAGAAAGGACAGTAGGACTAGGGGGCACAGCCTCAAGATAAAGGGGGGTGCGGTTTAGAACAGAGTTGAGGAGGAACTTCTTCACTCAAAGGGTGGTGAATCTCTGGAATTCTCTGCCCGTTGAAGTGGTGGAGGCTGCCTCGCTAAATATTTTTAAGACGCGGGTAGATAGGTTTTTGGTAGGCAAGGGGATTAAGGGTTATGGGGAGAGAGCGGGAAAGTGGAACTGAGCCACGACAGATCAGCCATGATCTTATTGAATGGCGGGGCAGGCTCGAAAGGCCAGATGGCCTACTCCTGCTCCTATTTCTTATGTTCTTAGAGGGTCAATGGCCTCAACTCATGAAGAAATGGTTAAAATAAGCACATGGATGATTCACACTCTATCCAGAACAGGAACACACACCATGAATGTCTCATAGAACCCTACAGTGCAGAGAGAGACCCTTCAGCCCATCGAGTCTGCACCGAACACAATCCCACCCAGGCCCATAACCCTACATATTATACCCACTAATCTACACATCCCTGGATATTAAGGGGCAATTTCTTAGCATGGCCAATCAACCTAACCCGCACATCTTTGGACTGTGGGAGGAAACTGGAGCACCCGGAGGAAACCCACACAGACACGAGGAGAATGTGCAAACTCCACACAGTCAGTGACCCGAGCCAGGAATCGAACCCAGGACCCTGGAGCTGTGAAGCAGCAGTGTTAACCCACTGTGCCACCCAATTCTATCCATGTTAAGAGTTTAAAATTTATTTATTGGTGTCACAAGTAGGCTTACATTAACACCGCACTGAAGTTACTGTGAAAATCCCCTAGTCGCCACACTCCGTACCTGTTCGGGTACACGGAGGGAGAATTTAGCACGGCCAATGCACCCTAACCAGCGCGTCTATCGGGCTGTGGGAAGAAACAGGAGCACCTGGGGGAAACCCACGCAGACACGGGGAGAATGTGCGGTCTCTGCATCGACAGTGGACCGAGCCGGGGAATCGAAGCTGGGTCCCTGGAGATGTTGGACAAGGGGAGGGGTGGGGGGCTTGAAGAATCAGCGCCTTCAGGAGGCAAGAGGAGTGAATCAGTAAAGCAGTAACTGCGTCTCGCTGTTCCTTTGCGAAGGGCTGGCGCTTAGCAGCAATAAAATAACAGCACAAAACATAAGTAAAAATCAATAGTTAATATAAGACGGAGGGCCAACTCGTTCGTACGCTGCTCGATACAAACGTGGGCAGATCACAAAGCACTTATGGAGAATTATATCTATTTATTGTGTAAGTGAAAGATTGCTCAATAAGCAGAAACACATCTGATCTCCCCCTGAGCTTCTGTATAAATGATGTTGTGTGCCTGAATTCCAAACAAGTCTCTTTGTAGAGTCTTGAAGAAGTCCGTTTTCTATCCTGGAGATTTGGGGCCTCGGAAATGAAGGTCACAGATAAAAGTAATTTTACCTGTGCCACAAATCGGCTTACATTAACACTGCAATGAAGTTACCCCTAGCCGCCACACCACACCACACTCGCTGGAGTTTAGAAGGATGAGGGGGGATCTTATAGAGACGTATAAGATAATGAAAGGGATGGATAGGGTAGAGGTAGAGAGATTCTTCCCGCTTAGAAAGGACAGCAGGACCAGAGGGCACAGCCTCAAGATAAGGGGGGGGGGGGCAGTTTAGAATGGAGTTGAGGAGGAACTTCTTCACTCAAAAGGTGGTGAATCTCTGGAATTCTCTGCCCGTTGAAGTGGTGGAGGCTGCCTCACTAAATATATTTAAGACGTGGGTAGGTATTTGGTAGGCAAGGGAATTAAGGGTTATGGGGAGAAAGCGGGAAAGTGGAACTGATCCACTTCAGATCAGCCATGATCTTATTGAATGGCGGGGCAGGCTCGAAGGGCTAGATGGCCTACTCCTGCTCCTATTCCTTATGTTCTTATGTTCACACCATGGTGCCTGTTCGGGTACACTGAGGGAGAATTTAGTAATGTACGGCTTTGGACACTAAGGGGCAATTAAAAGTTTAAAGTTTATTACAGTCACAAGAAGGCTGACATTAACACTGCAATGAAGTTACCCCGGCGCCTGTTCGGGAGAAATTAACACGGCCAATCCACCCTACCCAGCAATGGTGTCAGGCAGTTGATCAGAATAGCGCGCATTGCTTCTCCCCACTTGTTGGGTCAAATTGATACGAACACCTCTACTTTCACAGAAGGTGTAAGAAATTTGCCACGCCTGTTACAACTGCCACCAATTTTACAGATAGAACCATAGAATCCTACCGTGCAGCAGGTCCATTGGGTCTACACCAACCACAATCCCACCCAAACCCTATCCCCATAACCCCATGCATTTACCCTAGCTCGTCCCCCTGATACTAAGGGGCAATTTAGCATGGCTAACCCACCTAACCCGCACACCTTTGGATTGTGGGAGGAATCTGGAGCACCCGAAAGAAACCCACGCAGACACGGGGAGAATGTGCAGACTCCACTCAGTCAGTGACCCAAGGCAGGAATCGAGCCCGGGTCCCTGGCACTGTGAGGCAGCAGTGCTAACCACTGTGCCACCGTGCTGCCCCAAACCATTGAAAGCATCCTTTCCAGATCTGAAAAGTAAAAAAGTTTCGTTATTAGTTACAAGTTGGCTCACGTTCACACTGCAATGAAGTTACTGTGAAAATGTATCACAGCTCGGTACGGGCTCCTGCTCTGACCAAGTTCGCAAGGAACTCCAAAGGATTGTGAATGTAGCCCAATCCATCACACAAACCAGCCTCCCATCCATTGACTCTGTCTACACTTCCCGCTGCCTCGGAAAAGCAGCCGGCATAATCAAGGACCCCGCGCACCCCGGACATTCTCTCTTCCACCTTCTTCCATCGGGAAAAAGATACAAAAGTCTGAGGTCACGTACCGACCAATTCAAGAACAGCTTCTTCCCTGCTTCCGTCAGACTTTTGAATGGACCCACCTCGCATTAAGTTGACCTTTCTCTACACTCTAGCTATGACTGTAACACTGGGATTCCACAGCCTCATTTATCCCAAAACCATAAAATCTCGAGGTCAACGGATCTTCCCATTGCCGGGCCATGCCCGTTGTGATTCCCGAGGCAGGTCGGGTGATAAAATTACATTCTGCACCCTCTTCTTTCCTCCACTATGAACAATATGCTCTGTCTGTATAGCGCTCAAGAAATGATACTTTTCACTGTATCCTAATACATGCGACAATAATAAATCAAATCAACTGACTTCAGTGAGGGAGAGATGTGAACTGACTGCTGAATCTCAGCTTACAGCACCACACAAAGTCATTCTCTACTTAAGTCCTCCAAGTAAATAGTTTTGCATTCGTAATTACATGTTTTACTTCTAAATTGCATTTCAAATGAAGAATAATTGAAGCCAGAGATTGGGTTAAGTCATTATATAATTACTCAACATCAACACCCTGGTTATATATCACCAGCCAATTAAATACCGTAGCGACAAGAACAACTCAGGGGCGAGGAATCCTGCGGAGAGTAACTCACCTCCTCACTCCCTCAAGCCTCCCATCCATTGACTCCGTCTACACTTCCCACTGCCTCAACAATGCAGCCATCTACAAGTCAGGGGTGTGATGGAATACTCCCCCTCCGGCCTGGATGAGTGCAGTCCCCACAACACTCAGGAAGCTTCACATATTGACTAGCTTTAGGGGGTTTTAAAAAAAGAGACAGCATGGACAAGTTGGGCCAAAGGGCCTGTTTCCATGCTGTAAACCTTGATGACTCTATGACGTGTCAGCCTCTTGACTGGCACCACTCCCCCCGCTGCCACTCAGTAGCTGCCGTGTGCACCATAGAATCATAGAACCCTACAGTGCAGAAAGAGGCCCTTCGGCCCATCGAGTCTGCACCGAACACTATCCCACCCAGGTCATAAGAACATAAGAAATAGGAGCAGATCTTCAATAAGATCATGGCTGATCTGTCGTGGCTCAGCTCCACCTTCCCGCCCTCTCCCCCTAACCCTTAATCCCCTCGCTTATCAAAAACCCATCAACCCGCGTCTTAAACATATTTAGCGAGGCAGCCTCCACCACTTCAACGGGCAAAGAATTCCAGAGATTCACTACCCTTTGAGTGAAGAAGTTCCTCCTCAACTCTGTTCTAAACCGCCCCCCCCCCCCTTTATCTTGAGGCTGTGCCCCCTAGTCCTACTGTCTTTTTTGAGCGGGAAGAGTCTCTCCACCTCTATCCTATCCATCCCATTCAACATCTTATACGTCTCAATGAGATCTCCTCTCATTCTTCTAAACTCCAACGAGTACAAGCCCAGTTTATTCAGCCTCTCCTCATAGTTCAACCCCCTCAACTCCGGTATCAGCCTCGTAAACCTCCTCTGCACTCCCTTCAAGGTCAAAATATCCTTGCGTAAGTACGGCGACCAAAACTGCACACAGTACTCCAGCTGCGGCCTCACCAATGCCCTATACCTCCATATCCCGACATATTATACCCACTAATCCCTCTAACCTACGCATCCCTGGACACTAAGGGGCAATTTCTTAGCACGGCCAATCAACCTAACCCGCACATCTTTGGACTGTGAGAGGAAACCGGAGCACCGGGAGGAAACCCACACAGACACGAGGAGAATGTGCAAACTCCACACAGACAGTGACCCAAGCCAGGAATCGAACCCAGGACCCTGGAGCTGTGAAGCAGCAGCGCTAACCCACTGTGCCACCCAAGATGCACTGCAGCATCCGTCAATGCTCCCTAGACAACATCGTCCAGACCCATGACCATTTCCATCTAGAAGAACAAGGGCAACAGATGCTCCCTCTACCGCTGCTACAGCAAGGCGCACAACAGGAACCCATCAAGACTCATAGAAACATAGAAAAACTACAGCACAATGCAGGCCCTTCGGCCCACAATGTTGTGCCGAAACATGCCCCTGCCTTCGGGGTTATGTCTCTCCCTTAGAAATTAAGAGCACCTTCCAAAATCTGCAACCTCTGAAAGATGTGCAGGTTAGGTGGATTGGCCATGCTAAATTGCCCCTTAGTGTCCAAAGATGTGCGGGTTAGGTAGATTGGCCATGTTAAATTGCCCCTTAGTGTTCAAAGATGCGTCAGTCAGGTGGATTGGCCATTTTAAGGGAGACTCGGACAGTAACGGAAGGGGGGGGATGGAGAAAGGTGATGTTCCAGCACAGGGATTGAGTGCTGAGTGAGACAACAGCACCATCTAGTGAGGAACTAGGCTTCCTGTTCACTGCTGATCAGACCACAGCAACTGAATGGGCCCTGATTTTCCAAACTCGCCCGCGGCTGGGATTCTCCAGTCCCGCTGCAGTGAACGGAGAGTTGGCCGAGCACCAAATATTTTGTCCTCACCAGCGAGGGCGGTAGGCCTCCGGTTTCCTCCCACAGTCCGAAAGGGGTGCTGGGTAGGTGCGTTGACCATGCTAAATTCTCCCTTAATGTACCCAAACAGGCGCTAGAGTATGGCGATTAGGAGGTTTTCACAGTAACTTCATTGCAATGTTAATGTAAGCCTACTTGTGACATTAATAAATAAACTTTAAAACAGTGGTGCACTAACACAGACTTTCACCTCTTTCCATAGCTAGTCATTCCTGGAACAGGAATGTTCCAGGTCACCAAGGGGCTTCTAGCTTGAGGGGGCGCCACTCCTCATCAAGTGTCGCTGACCAGGAGTCTCTCCCACTTTTACCGCCGCCCATTTACGCATTTGAAAGGATTTTACGGGTTGTCACTCAACCTGTTTGGCCGCATTATGAACACACCTTCCTTGGATGTCACAGTGGCTGTGTGCTCTGCTCCAAAGCAAAAGTGTAACTAAAACTGCAACGCCTGACACACTTCCTTTCCAGTGATATCATGCTATTATAACATAAAGGCATCAGCCTGTAAATCCTTCCAATATCCCTCTGACAGGCATGCTAAATTGCCCCTTAGTGCCCAAAGATGTACAGGTTAGGTGGATTGGCCATGCTAAATTGCCCCTTAGTGTCCAAAGATGTGCGGGTTAGGTGGATTGGCCATGCTAAATTGCCCCTTAGTATCCAAAGATGTGCGGGTTAGGTGGATTGGCCATGCTAAATTGCCCCTTAGTGTCCAAAGATGTGCAGGTTAGGTGGATTGGCCGTGCTAAATTGCCCCTTAGTGTCCAAAGATGTGCAGGTTAGGTGGATTGGCCATGCTAAATTGCCCCTTAGTATCCAAAGATGTGTAGGTTAGGTGGATTGGCCGTGCTAAATTGCCCCTTAGTGTCCAAAGATGTGTAGGTTAGGTGGATTGGCCATGCTAAATTGCCCCTTAGTGTCCAAAGATGTGTAGGTTAGGTGGATTGGCCGTGCTAAATTGCCCCTTAGTGTCCAAAGATGTGCGGGTTAGGTGGATTGGCCGTGCTAAATTGCCCCTTAGTGTCCAAAGATGTGCGGGTTAGGTGGATTGGCCGTGCTAAATTGCCTCTTAGTGTCCAAAGATGTGTGGGTTAGGTGGATTGGTCATGCTAAATTGCCCCCAAAACAGGCACCAGACTGTGACAACTAGGGGATTTTCATAGTAACTTCATTGCAATGTTAATGTTACTTGGGAAAAATAAATAAACTTTACCTTTACATGAATTTATCACTGATTATTGTAAAAGCTGATCCAGCTCTGAATTATAGAATCCCTGCAGAGGCCAATAGTCCCATTGGGTCTGCACCGACAACAATCCCACCCAGCGCCTGTTCCCATCATCCTACATATTTACCCTAGCCAGCCCCCCCCTGACACGACGGGACAACTTAGCACAACCAACCAACCTAATCCGCACATCTTTGGAGTGTGGGAGGAAACCGGAACACCCGGAGGAAACCCACACAGACACGGGGAGAACGTGCAGACCCCGCACAGACAGTGACCCAAGGCCAGGAATCGAACTCAGCTCCCTGGGGCTGTGAGGCAGCAGTGCTAACCACTGTGCTGCCTTTGTCCTCTAGCTCATAGCATTGTGATATGCCTTAAAGGGAGAGCATGGTACGATGGCACAGTGGTTCGCACTGCTGCCTCACAGCACCGTGGACCTGGGTTCAATTCCAGTCTCGGGTCACCTTCAGTGTGGAGTCTGCCCGTTCTCTCTGTGTCTGCGTGGATTTTCTCCTCTACTCCAAAGATGTGCAGGTTAGCTAAATTAACCATGTTAAATTGCCCCTTAGTGTTCAAAGATGCGTCAGTCAGGTGGATTGGCCATTTTAAGAGAGACTCGGACAGTAACGGAAGAGGGGGGATGGAGAAAGGTGATGTTCCAGCACAGGGATTGAGTGCTGAGTGAGACAACAGCACCATCTACTGAGGAACTAGGCTTCCTGTTCACTGCTGATCAGACCACAGCAACTGAATGGGCCTTGATTCTCCAAACTCGCCCGCGGCTGGGATTCTCCAGTCCCGCTGCAGTGAACGGAGAGTTGGCTGAGCACCAAATCCTCCATCCCCGCCGGCTAGGGCAGAGGGGTGTCTGACATCGGAGAATTCCGGCAAATGCATTCCAACAGAGGGGACAACTGATATGATTTGATTTAGTGTTGTCACATGTATTAGCATACAGTGAAAAGTGTTGTTTCTTGCGCTGGGTCCCTCGGGCCTGGCGACCTTTCACATGAGATGTCAGCTTCAGCTCAGGGTGATCAGACTCCACCCTGGCAAGTTCTGAATTTGATTAGCCACCAGGAAGACCCAACCTAATGGATGATCGTGGACACATAGCTGCCTCACGAAAGCCTCTCAGAAAAGTGATTGTACGCTTACAACTAATAAGTAAACTTTAAAATAGTGACGCACTAACACAGGCTTTTGTCTGCTTCCAAAGCTAGCAATAAGAACATAAGAAATAGGAGCAGGAGTCGGCCATCTAGCCCTTCGAGCCTGCCCCGCCATTCAATAAGATCATGGCTGATCTGAAGTGGATCAGTTCCACTTTCCCGCTTTCTCCCCATAACCCTTCATCCCCCTGTCTGTCAAAAACCTATCTACCCGTGACTTAAATATATTTAGTGAGGCAGCCTCCACCACTTCAATGGGCAGAGAATTCCAGAGATTCACCACCCTTTGAGTGAAGAAGTTCCTCCTCGACTCTGATCTAAATTGACTCCCCCTTATCTTGAGGCTGTGCCCCCTAGTCCTGCTGTCCTTTCTAAGTGGGAAGAATCTCTCTACCTCTACCCTATCCATCCCCTTCATTATCTTATAAGTCTCTATAAGATCCCCCCTCATCCTTCTAAACTCCAACGAGTACAGACCCAGTCTATTCAGTCTCTCTTCATAGTCCAACCCCCCCATCTCCGGTATCAGCCTAGTAAACCTCCTCTGCACTCCCTCCAAGGCCAAAATATCCTTGCGCAGATGCGGCGACCAAAACTGCACACAGTACTCCAGCTGCGGCCTCACCAATGCCCTATACAGCTGCAGCAAGACCTCCCTACTTTTATATTCAATCCCCCTCGCTATGAAGGCCAGCATCCCATTCGCCTTCCTGACCACCTGCTGCACCTGCAGGCTGGGTTTTTGTGATTCGTGCTCAAGGACGCCCAGATCCCTCTGCACCGGAGCATGTTGTAATTTTTCACCATTCAAATTCCCAGAACAGGTGGCCAATCTGTCACCAGGGGGCTTATAACTTGAGTGGTCGCCACTTCACATCAAGTGTGGCTGACCAGGGATCTCCCCCACTCTCACCGTCAGCCATTGGTGCATTTGGAAGGGTTTTACAGATTGACACTGAACCTGTTTGGCCGCGTTACGAACACACCTTCGTTGTCCATCAAGGCCTGGTGTGGGACTCGAACCTGGAGCTTCTGGCTCATAAGAACATAAGTTAAAATCCAGAAAGACCACATCCACCGGCTCTCCTCTATCCACTGCCCTAGACACATCCTCATAGAACTCCAGTAAATTTGTCAGACACGACTTCCCTTTAATGAAACCGTGTTGCGTCCGCCCTATCAAGCAATTCCCCTCAAGATGCCTCGCTATTTCCTCCTTAATGACGGTTTCTAACATTTTACCTACCACAGACGTTAAACTAACCGGCCTATAATTCCCCGCCTTTTGCCTGGCACCCTTCTTAAACAACGGCGTAACATTAGCCGTTTTCCAATCTTCCGGCACTTCCCCGGAATCCAGCGACGTCTGGAAAATAACCACCAAGCATCCACTATAACCTCCGCCATTTCTTTAAGAATCCTCGGATGCATTCCATCCGGTCCTGGGGACTTGTCCACAATCAGCCCCTCCAGTCTGTCGAGCACCACCTCTCTAGTAACAGTAAAGTCATTAAGACCCTCCATTCCTACCACCTTTCCATCGCTAACACCTGGCAAATTATTCACGTCCTCCTCCGTGAAGACAGAAACAAAAAAGTTATTCAAGACCTTAGCCATATCCCCATCCCTACCACTAGCTCCCCTTTCTCATCCTCTAAAGGACCAGCGTTTACCCTAGCCAGCCTCTTCCTTTTTATATATTTATAAAAACTCTTGCTATCCTTTTTTATATTAGGGACGCTAACCCACGATGTTGCAGACTTTGTTAAGACTTGGAAAATGTGAACAGTTATAAAGTCGATACAAACCTTAAAGATGTCACAACTGCTGTGTGCTCTGCTCAAAAGCAAAAGTGTAACTAAAACTGCCTGACACACTTCCTTTCCAGTGATGTCATGCTACAATAACCTAACAACCTTCCAAAGCTCCTCTGGAAGGCTGTAAGAGTTTAGTTTAGTTTATTTATTATTGTCACAAATAGGCTCACATTAACACTGCAATGAAGTTACTGTGAAAATCCCCTAGTCGCCACACTCTGCCGCCTATTTGAGTAGACTGAGGCACCAATGAGGTGGCCAATGCATCTAACCAGCATGACTTTCGGACTGTGGGAGGAAACCCGAAGGAAACTCACACAGACATGGGGAGATTCCCAGTCGGCGATGTGATGGAAAGAAAATTGAGGGGAAAGGATGGAGTACTGATATCGTAGAACATAGAACATTACAGCACAGAACAGGCCCTTCGGCCCACGATGTTGCGCCGACCAGTTACAAAAACAATGACCCACTAACCTAAACCAATCCCTTTTCGTCCATAAATCTATCCACGGATCTCTTAAATGCCCCCAAACTAGGCGCATTTACAACTGCAGCTGGCAGGGCATTCCAGTCCCTCACCACCCTCTGGGTAAAGAACCTACCCCTGACATCAGTCCTATAACTACCCCCCCGTAATTTAAAGCCATGCCCCCTCGTGCTAGATTTCTCCATCCGAGGAAAAAGGCTATCACTATCTACCCTGTCTAAACCTCTAATCATCTTATATGTTTCAATAAGATCCCCTCTTAGCCGCCTTCTTTCCAGCGAAAACAACCCCAAATCCCTCAGTCTCTCCTCATAGGATCTCCCCTCCATACCAGGCAACATCCTGGTAAACCTCCTCTGCACCCTCTCCAAAGCCTCCACATCCTTCCTGTAATGTGGGGACCAGAACTGCACACAAAACTCCAAGTGTGGCCGCACCAGAGTTGTGTACAGTTGCATCATGACGCTGCGACTCCTAAATTCAATCCCCCTACCAATAAACGCCAAGACACCGTATGCCTTCTTAACAACCTTATCTACTTGATTCCCAACTTTCAGGGATCTATGTATACATACACCTAGATCCCTCTACTCATTGTCATCAGGCTAGTAATCCAGAGACCCAGGGTGACGTTCTGGGGATGGGTGGGGGAGGTTTGGGGGTGGGGGGGGGGTGCAGGTAAAAACCTCAGCAATTGGATGGATTTTAAATTCAATTAATGAAACCTGAGATATAAATCAGGTCTGTATGATCAGAACCAATGACCTGGTGTCATTAACATTAGACTATTAATCCAAAAACTCAGCTAATGTTTTAGGGACCTGGGTTCAATTCCCGTTGTGGCAGATGATAGAATTTGAATTCAATTAAAAAAATCTGAATTAAGAATCAACTGATGACCATGTGTTAGTAAGACTTTTAAACCATTAGATATTAAAGCACTAGCAGAATTCCCAGCATTAAATTACATAACTTTAAAAGAGATTTCTGTGCTAACAGGAAAGCAGTTGACCCACATGTGAAATGCAGTCCGAGATTTAAACATGTGATTATGATTTAAAAACCGAAATGCTGATATTTTGAATGTATTAATATATTTTTAAGATTGTTCGCTTTAGCCAAAGGCAGTTGGTTGCAAAGTATCGTGGTAAAGTCATTTTCATAAATGACCTGGATGAGGAAGTGGAGGGATGGGTTAGCAAGTTCGCTGATGTCACGAAGGTCGGTGGTGTTGTGGATGGTCTGGAAGGATGTCAAAAGTTGCAGCAGGACATAGATAGGATGCAGGAATGGGCGGAGAAGTGGCAGATGGACTTCAACGCGGATAAATGTGTAGTCGTCCATTTCGGCAGAACCAGCGGGATGAACACTATCAAGGGCAGGAGTCTTAGTAGCGTTGAAGAGCAGAAGGATCTCGGGGTCCGGGTCCACAGGACTCTTAAATCGGCCTCGCAGGTGGAGGAGGTGGTCAAGAAGGCGTATGGTGTACTGGCCTTCATTTATCGAGGGATTGAGTTTAGGAGTCGGGAGGTAATGCTGCAACTTTACAGGACCCTTGTCAGGCCTCATTTGGAGTACTGTGCGCAGTTCTGGTCGCCTCACTATAGGAAAGACGTAGAAGCTATTGAAAGGGTGCAGAGGAGATTTACAAGGATGTTGCCTGGACTGGGAGGCATGCCTTATGAAGATAGGTTGAGGGAGCTGGGTCTCTTTTCCCTAGAGAGGCGAAGGTTGAGAGGCGACCTGATAGAAGTTTATAAAATGTTGAGAGGAATAGATAGGGTGGACTCTCAGAGGCTATTTCCCCAGGTTGAAATGGTCGCTACGAGAGGACACAGATTTAAGGTGTGGGGAGGGAAGTACAGAGATGATGTTAGGGGTAAGTTTTTCACTCAGAGGGTGGTGAGTGAATGGAATCGGCTGCCGTCATCGGTGGTGGAGGCGAACTCGTTGGGGTCTTTTAAAAGACTTCTGGATGAGTATATGGGGTTTAATGGGATTGGGGGTTATAGATCGGTCTATAGATTGGTGGGGTTGATGTGATCGGTGCAACTCGAGGGCCGAAGGGCCTGTTTGTGCTGTAATGTTCTATGTTCTATGTAAAGGGCATTAGGACAAAGCTATATTCTAAGAGAATATTTAAGGCTTGAGAATATGTAAGTTTTATCAGTAGAGAACATTCAGAACACTTAATCAGACTTTATTGATGAGGTTTATTTACTTGTCCTGATAAGGTGGATGCATGCCCGGACGTGGAGTCATGTGTTAATCTGGTTTTGATGTGGAGATGCCGGCATTGGACTGGGGTAAACACAGTAAGAAGTCTGACAACGCCAGGTTTAAGTCCGACCGATTTATTTGTTAGTAAACTCGCAAGCTTTCGGGGTTTGTCCCTTCGTCAGGTGAACTCTCCATTCACCTGACGGAGGGACAAACCCCAAAAGCTTGCGAGTTTACTAACAAATAAATCGGTCGGACTTAAACCTGGTGTTGTCAGACTTCTTACTTAACCTGGTTTGGCCGGGATCTGTAGAGGAAGCCATCAGAATGTTTCCTCTGAACTTTGGGGCTGGTTTGTGGTTCCAAAGGGAAGCTGGGTTACCCAGGAAAGGAGGTGGCATCTGAATTCTAAGGACAAATGAAATGCCATTATGCCAGAGGGTAAGATATGATTGACTAAGGTATATGACAGGTTGGTTAATGTATAATGATTTACAGCTAATAAAAGGCAGGAATAATTATTAAGTAAACCTATAATAGATCTGTTTCTAATTGTATACGCCAGATTTCATTGGGGAGATATAGCTGCCCCACCTCAGGGCTGTCCTGACCCTTTGATGATTTTTTGCTAGTGGTCACCAGTCAAAATAAAGGTTACATCTTTAAATTGAGACATTGGCTTTGTGAGTCTTGAATTGCCTGAACTTCTAACTGTAACCGACCACCTCGGAAACATTTGTAACATCACGAAACCATTGCCGATGATCAGAAACACCCATCTAGGTCCCTAATGTTCTTCTTGGGGAAGGAAATCTGCCGTCCTTACCCGGTCTGGCTGACAAGTGACCACAGTAAAAAGTCTGACAGCACCAGGTTTTAGTCCAACCGATTTATTTGATAATATTCTCACAAGCTTTCGGGGTTAGTCCCTTCGTCAGGTGAATGGAGAGTTCTGGCCTCAGACAGAGCATATAAAGCACAGACAGTTTAGAGATTACTGATTAGAATGCGAATCCTTACACCTAACCTGCTGTTCAAGACCTGAAGTGGCTGATAATGTGAGTGGAAGGAGCACTGATCACAGGTTACAGAGATGTGTATTGTCTCCAGACAGTACAGTAAGTGAGGTTTTGCAAACCCAGGCAAGTCACGGGGGTTACAGATAGTGCGACATGAACCCAAGATCCCTGTTGAGACCGTCCTCATGTGTGCAGAACTTGGCTATCAGTCTCTGTTCAGCGACTCTGCGCTGTCGTGTGTCGTGAAGGCCGCCTTGGAGAATGCTTACCCGAAGGTCAGAGGCTGAATGCCCGTGACCACTGAAGTGTTCGCCAACAGGAAGGGAACAGTCTTGCCTGGTGATTAGAGACTGATAGCCAAGTTCCGCACACATGAGGACGGTCTCAACAGGGATCTTGGGTTCATGTCGCACTATCTGTAACCCCCATGACTTGCCTGGGTTTGCAAAACCTCACTTACTGTACTGTCTGGAGACAATACACATCTCTTTAAACTGTGATCAGTGCTCCTTCCACTCACATTATCAGCCACTTCAAGACTTGAACAGCAGGTTAGGTGTAAGAATTCGTATCCTAATCAGTAATCTCTAAACTGTCTGCGCTTTATATGCTCTGTCTGAGGCCAGAACTCTCCATTCACCTGACGAAGGGACTAACCCCGAAAGCTTGTGCGTTTACTATCAAATAAATCGGTTGGACTAAAACCAGGTGTGGTCAGACTTTTTACTGTGTTTACCCCAGTCCAACGCCGGCATACCCACATCATGACAAGTGACCCTCAGGCCCACAGCAATGTGATTATCTCTTACCTGCCCTCTGAAATGGCCAAAGAATCCACACAGTTTTGGTGGCACGGTGGATAGCACAGCTGTCTCACAGTGCCGGGGAACCTGGGTTCGATTCCCGGCTTGGGTGATTGCCTCTGCGGAGTTCGTACGTTCTCCCTGTGTCTGCGTGGGTTTCCTCCGGGTACTCCGGTTTCCTCCCACAGTCCAAAGATGTGCGGATTAGGTTGATTGGCCGTGCTAAATTATCTCTTCGTGTCAAGGGGACGAGCTAGGGTAAATACCTGGCGTTATGGGGATAGGGCCGGGGTGGGATTGTGGCCGGTGCAGACTCGATGGGCCGAATGGCCTCCTTCTTCATTGTAGGGTTCTATGATTCATTGATTCTATGAGTTCAGGGGAAATTAGGATTGGGCACCAAATATCATCTCCTTCCTGTGAAAGAATAAAGGTAAATAACACTTATCTACAGCTCCAGATTATAATAGGAATGTGAAGAATGCACGTTGCCATAGCAACTCAGATAACTCGAGGTGATGTGGCCACTAAAAACCTTGAATACTTGTTACATATGAAGAACTATTTGCAATAATAAGTTTCACAGCACAACTATACAGCTCCAACACCCTGACTCCCACTGCCAACGAAACATAGATTCATTACAGAGCAGAAGGAGGCCCTATGGCCCATCGAGCCTATACTGACAACAGCCCCACCCAGGCCCCAGCTCCATAACCCGACATAGTCCCCCAGATACTAAGGGGCAATTTAGCATGGCCAATCCAGCTAACCCACAAATCTTTGGACACTCAGGGGCAATTTAGCATGGCCAATCCACCTAACCTGCACATCTTTGGATACTTAGGGGCAATTTAACATGGCCAATCCACCTAACCTGCATATCTTTGGACACTAAGGGACAATTTAGCACAGCCAATCCACCTAACCTGCACATCTTTGGACACTAAGGGACAATTTAGCATGACCAATCCACCTAACCTACACATCTTTGTACACTAAGGGGCAATTTAGCATGACCAATCCACCTAACCTGCACATCTTTGGACACTAAGGGACAATTTAGCATGGCCAATCCACCTAACCTGCACATCTTTGGACACTAAGGGGCAATTTAGCATGGCCAATCCACCTAACCTGCACATCTTTGGACACTAAGGGGCAATTTAGCATGGCCAATCCACCTAACCTGCACATCTTTGGACACTAAGGGACAATTTAGCATGGCCAATCCACCTAACCTACACATCGGACACTCAGGGGCAATCAGGAGGAAACCCACGAAGACACGGGGAGAACATGCAGACTCTAGACAGACAGTGACCTGAGCTGGGAATTGAACCCGTGTCTCTGGCGCTGTGAGGCAGCAGTGCTAATCCACTGTGCCACCCTTTTCTGTATTCAATATTGAAAGTAACAGCCCTGGGGATGTGTGCCGTCGCTCCTGATTGGCCAATGACCATTCACCCTCGCTCCATTGGTTCTGGCCCAGTCACATGGGCACTTGACCCATAATGGATCACCTCTTAAAGGGGCCACGCTATCACACACTGGACTACCACGACATCCAATCAGTTGTTAATTGTGATTTAACCCCAATGTACACTCGAGAGGCAAGGAGAGATAAATGTTTCTCTCAGCCCTTCCTATGAGTTGGGGAGAGGCGTGGGTGGGGATGGATAAAATTTTCCCTTCTCTCTCTGTGGGGCTGGGCTGTGATTCATGCCTGGGGAACCGGGCTGTGCGCCCAGGCCAGAGACAGACAGACATGTCAGTACCCAACCTTCACCCAGGCCGAGAGCGCGGGATCTCTTGCCTTGGAACATAGAACATTACAGCGCAGAACAGGCCCTTCGGCCCACGATGTTGCGCGGACCAGTTACAAAAACAATGACACACTAGCCTAAACCAATCCCTTTTCGTCCATAAACCTATCCACAGATCTCTTAAACGCCCCCAAACTAGGAGCATTTACAACTGCAGCTGGCAGGGCATTCCAGTCCCTCACCACCCTCTGGGTAAAGAACCTACCCCTGACATCTGTCCTATAACTACCCCCCCTTAATTTAAAGCCATGCCCCCTCGTGCTAGCTTTCTCCATCCGAGGAAAAAGGCTATCACTGTCCACCCTATCTAAACCTCTAATCATCTTATATGTTTCAATAAGATCCCCTCTTAGCCGCCTTCTTTCCAACGAAAACAACCCCAAATCCCTCAGTCTCTCCTCATAGGACCTCCCCACCATACCAGGCAACATCCTGGTAAACCTCCTCTGCACCCTCTCCAAAGCCTCCACATCCTTCCTGTAATGTGGGGACCAGAACTGCACACAAAACTCCAAGTGCGGCCGTACCAGAGTTGTGTACAGTTGCAACATGACGCTGCGACTCCTAAATTCAATCCCCCTACCAATAAACACCAAGACACCGTACGCCTTCTTAACAACCTTATCTACTTGATTCCCAACTTTCAGGGATCTATGTACACATACACCTAGATCCCTCTGCTCCTCCACACTATTCAAAGTCCTCCCGTTAGCCCTATACTCAACACATCTGTTGCTCCTACCGAAGTGAATTACCTCACACTTGCCTTGGAAGTTCTGACACCCTATTTATTGTGCGACCTCTCCCCCCAACTCCGCCACCCCACCACCCCAAGGCCGATTCCTGTCTTCACTATGTACAAAGCAGCATGGTGGCACAGCGGTTCACACTGCTGCCTCACTGCACCAGGAGCCTGGGTTCAATTCTGGCCTTGGGTCACTGTCTGTGTAGAGTCTGCACATTCTCCCCGTGTCTTCATGGGTGTCCTCCGGTTTCCTCCCACGGTCCAAAGGTGTGTAGGTTAGGTGGATTGGCCATGCTAATTGCCCATTGGTATCCAAAGATGTGTAGGTTAGAGGGATTGGTCATGCTAAATTGCTTTGATTTGATTTATTATTGTCTCATATATTTATATGCAGTGAAAAGTATTGTTTCTTGCAAGCCATACAGACAAAGCATACCATTCATAGAGAAGGAAACAAGAGAATGCAGAATGTAGTGTTACAGTCATAGAACATAGAACATTACAGCGCAGAACAGGCCCTTCGGCCCACGATGTTGCGCCGACCAGTTACAAAAACAATGACCCACTAACCTAAACCAATCCCTTTTCTTTTTCGAGGGTGTAGAGAAAGATCAACTTAATGTGAGGTAGGTCCATTCAATAGTCTGACACCAGCAGGGAAGAAGCTGTTCTTGAGTCGGTTGGTGCGTGACCTCAGACTTTGTATCTTTTTCCCAATGGAAGAAGGTGGAAGAGAGAATGTCCGGGGTGCGTGGGGGGTCCTTGATTATACTGGCTGCTCTGCTGAGGCAGCGGGAAGTGTAGACAGAGTCAATGGATGGGAAGCTGGTTTGCCTCTTAATATCCAAGGATAGGGGCGATTAGTGGGATAAATACATAGGGTTATGGAGATAGGGTTTGGGTTTAGATTGTGAGTGGGAGAGTCGATGCAGACTCAATGGGCCAAATGGCCTTCTTCTGCTGTGTGGGGGTTCTATGATCATTGAATATGAGAAGCCAAGAGGCAGATTCAGGTCAATGACTGCTGGTTATCCCACCACATTCCCGTGGAAGTTTGTCTCGGAAATTGGGAATGTGAGGTAACCCTGGATTGATCTAGGTGATGTGGAGATGCCGGCGTTGGACTGGGGTAAACACATTAAGAAGTCTAACAACACCAGGTTAAAGTCCAACCGGTTTATTTGGTAGTAAAAGCCACTAGCTTTCGGAGTGCTGCCCCTTCATCAGGTGAGTGGTGCTGAGAGACTTCTTACTTGCTCTAATGAACTTGTGTTTCAGTCGATGCTTTTTGGAATCACAGGATGCCCCCATCGCGTTTCATGACCTGTGAGTGCATCATCAAGGCTGGGAGCTTGGAAGTACACAGCAAGATCCCACAAAGCAAATGAGACAATGATCAGCTCATCTGTTTCTGGTAAAGTTCACTGAAGGACGAATATTGACCAGGATCCCAAGGGAAATCTCCTCCCTTGCCTGGTCTTCTTCAAAAAGGGTAGCACAGCACGACTACAGAATATCTGAGCTACAGGTGCAGCACGCGAGTCAGAGTAGAAACGTCAGGATGTATCGGATGAATACATGGCTGAGGACATGGTGTCAGGGGCAGGATTTCAGATTCCTGGGGCATTGGGAACGGTGCTGGGGGATGGTGGGACCTGTACAAATTGGGCGGGTTACACCTGGGCAAGACTGGGACTGATGTCCTGGGGGTGGGGGGGGGGGGGTGTTCGCTGGAGCGGTTGGGGAGGGTTTAAATTAATATGCCAGGTGGACGGGAACCTATGTAAGGAAGGAGGGAGCAAGGGCAAAATCAGAAGGTAGAAAAGCGAATAAGAAAAGTGACAGGCAGAGAAACCAAGGACAAGGTTGAACGTTGGGAATCAAGTAGATAAGGTTGTTAAGAAGGCATACGGAGTCTTGGCGTTTATTGGTAGGGGGATTGAATTTAGGAGTCGCAGCGTCATGATGCAACTGTACACAACTCTGGTGTGGCCGCACTTGGAGTACTGTGTGCTGTTCTGGTCCCCACATTATAGGAAGGATGTAGAGGCTTTGGAGAGGGTGCAGAGGAGGTTTACTAGGATGTTGCCTGGTATGGAGGGGAGGTCCTATGAGGAGAGACTGAGGGATTTGGGGTTGTTTTCGCTGGAAAGAAGGCGGCTAAGAGGGGACCTTATTGAAACATATAAGATGATTAGAGGTTTAGACAGGGTGGACAGTGATAGCCTTTTTCCTCGGATGGAGAAAGCTAGCACGAGGGGGCATGGCTTTAAATTAAGGGGGGGTAGCTACAAGACGGATGTCAGGGGTAGGTTCTTTACCCAGAGGGTGGTGAGGGATTGGAATGCCCTGCCTGCTGCAGTTGTAAATGCTCCTAGTTTGGGGGCATTTAAGAGATCTGTGGATAGGTTTATGGATGAAAAGGGATTGGTACAGGCTAGTGGGTCATTGTTTTTGTAACTGGTCGGCGCAACATCGTGGGCCGAAGGGCCTGTTCTGCGCTGTAATGTTCTATGTTCTATGTTCTAAGGTTCAAACAGGGCTGTGGAGAAAACTATTGGGTGCGAGACAAACAATGTTAAAAAGACAAGGTTAAAGGCTGTGTACCTTAACACACGGAGCATTTGCAGTAAAGTCGATGAACGGTTTAGAACGGTTCAGAAGTTTAGAACGGAACAATCTCATTAGTGATTGACAGCATGGCTTTGTAAGAGGGAGGTCGTGCCTTACAAATTTGGTGAAGTTTTTCGAGGAGGTGACAAAAACGGTCGACGAAGGAAGGGCCATGGATGTCGTCTATATGGATTTCAGTAAGGCTTCTGACAAAGTCTCTCATGGCAGGTTGGTTAAGAGGGTTAAGGCTCATGGGATACAAGGAGGGATGGCTAGATGGGTAGAGAACTGACTTGGCCACAGGAGACAGAGGGTAGCAGTGGAGGATTCTTTTTCTGGTTGGAGGTCTGTGACTAGTGGTGTTCATAGTAGTCATGATGTGGGTATGCCGGCGTTGGACTGGCGTAAACACAGTAAAAAGTCTGACAACACCAGGTTTTAGTCCAACCGATTTATTTGATAATATTCTCACAAGCTTTCGGGTTAGTCCCTTCGTCAGGTGAATGGAGAGTTCTGGCCTCAGACAGAGCATATAAAGCACAGACAGTTTAGAGATTGCTGATTAGAATGCGAATCCTTACACCTAACCTGCTGTTCAAGTCTTAAAGTGGCTGATAATGTGAGTGGAAGGAGCACTGATCACAGTTTAAAGAGATGTGTATTGTCTCCAGACAGTACAGTAAGTGAGGTTTTGCAAACCCAGGCAAGTCACGGGGTTACAGATAGTGCGACATGATAGTGTTCCCCAGGGCTCTGTACTGGAACCTCTGCTATTTGTGATATATATAAATGATTTGGAAGAAGGTGTAACTGGTGTTATCAGCAAGTTTGTGGATGACACAAAGATGGCTGGAGTTGTGGATAGCCATGAACATTGTTGGACAATAGATAGGATGCAGGACTGGGCGGAGAAGTGGCAGATGGACTTCAACATGGATAAATGTGTAGTGGTCCATTTTGGCAGGACCAACGGCAGAACGAGTACACTATCAAGGGCAGGAGTCTTAGTAGTGTTGAAGAGCAGAAGGATCTTGGGGTCCGGGTCCACAGGACTCTTAAATCGGCCTCACAGGTGGAGGAGATGGTCAAGAAGGCGTATGGTGTACTGGCCTTCATTAATCGAGGGATTGAGTTTAGGAGTCGGGAGGTAATGCTGCAACTTTACAGGACCCTTGTCAGGCTTCATTTGGAGTACTGTGCGCAGTTCTGGTCGCCTCACAATAGGAAAGACGTAGAAGCTATTGAAAGGGTGCAGAGGAGATTTACAAGGATGTTGCCTGGACTGGGAGGCATGCCTTATGAAGTTAGGTTGAGGGAGCTGGGTCTCTTTTCTCTGGAGAGACGAAGGTTGAGAGGCGACCTGATAGAGGTTTACAAAATATTGAGAGGAATAGATAGGGTGGACTCTCAGAGGCTATTTCCCCGGGTTGAAATGGTCGCTATGAGAGGACACAGATTTAAGATGCGGGGAGGCAAGTACAGAAGTGATGTTAGGGGTAAGTTTTTCACTCAGAGGGTGGTGAGTGAGTGGAATCGGCTGCCGTCAGTGGTGGTGGAGGCGAACTCGCTGGGATCTTTTAAAAAACTTCTGGATGAGTATATGTGGTTTTATGGGATTGGGGGTTATAGATAGGTCTATAGATTGGTAGGTGTTGATGTGATCGGCGCAACTCGTGGGCCGAAGGGACTGTTTGTGCTGTAGTGTTCTATATTCTATGTTCTAATACAGCAGAATATAGATAGGCTGGAAAATTGGGCGGAGAAACGGCAGATGGAATTTAATCCAGATAAATGCAAGGTGATGAATTTTGGAAGGACTAACGTAGGGGGGAGTTATACAATAAATGGCAGGGTCATCAGGAGTATAGACACACAGAGGGACCTGGGTGTGCAAGTCCATAAATCCCTGAAGGTGGCAGCACAGGTGGAGAAGGTGGTGAAGAAGGCATACGGTATACTTGCCTTTATAGGACGGGGTATAGAGTATAAAAGCTGGAGTCTTGATGTTGTAGCTGTATAGAACGTTGGTTAGGCCACATTTGGAATACTGCATCCAGTTCTGGTTGCCGCACTACCAGAAGGACGTGGAGGCTTTAGAGAGAGTGCAGAGGAGGTTTACCAGGATGTTGCCTGGTATGGAGGGTATTAGCTATGAGGAGAGATTGGGTAGACTGGGGTTCTCCCTGGAAAGACGGAGAGTGAGGGGAGACCTAATAGAGGTGTATAAAATTATGAAGGGTATAGATAGGGTGAACAGTGGGAAGCTTTCTCCCAGGTCGGAGGTGACGATCATGAGGGGTCACAGGCTCAAGGTGAGAGGGGCGAGGTATAACTCCGATATCAGAGTTTTTTACGCAGAGGATGGTGGGGGCCTGGAACGCGCTGCCAAGTAGGGTGGTGGAGGCGGACACGCTGGGATCATTTAAGACTTAGCCAGATAGTCACATGAGCAGCCTGGGAATGGAGGGATACAAACAAATGGTCTAGTTGGACCAATGAGCAGCGTAGGCTTAGAGGGCCGAATGGCCTGTTTCCTGTGCTGTACTGCCCTTTGTTCTTTTTCGGTTCTCTGAACTAATCACACAGATAGATGTACACGGGATAATTGGGATTACGGAGACATAGCTGCAGGGATGGGAACTGAATGCCCCAGGGTGTTCAGTATTTAGGAAGGACAAGGAGTAGCACTGCTGGTTAAAGAGGAAATTTACACAATAGTGAGAAAGGGATACTGGCTCTGACAACGTGGAGTCTGTACGGGGAGAGGTGAGAAATACCAAGGGGCAAAAAACATCAGTGGGTGTCATATATAAACCCCAAACTGCAGCGGGGATATTGGGAATGGGGTTAAACATGAAATCAGGGATGTATGGGATGAGGAAATATCAGTGATGATGGGTGATCTTAATCTGCGCATTGAACAAAGAACAAAGAAAGTTCCAGCCCAGGAACAGGCCCTTCGGCCCTCCAAGCCTACACCGATCATGCTGCCCCCGACTGAACTAAAACCCCCTACCCTTCCGGGGACCATATCCCTCTATTCCCATCTTATTCATAGAACATAGAACATAGAACATTACAGCGCAGAACAGGCCCTTCGGCCCACGATGTTGCGCCGATCAGTTACAAAACAATGACCCACTAGCCTAAACCAATCCCTTTTCATCCATAAACCTATCCACAGATCTCTTAAACGCCCCCAAACTCGGTGCATTTACAACTGCAGCTGGCAGGGCATTCCAGTCCCTCACCACCCTCTGGGTAAAGAACCTACCCCTGACATCCGTCCTATAACTACCCCCCCTTAATTTAAAGCCATGCCCCCTCGTGCTAGCTTTCTCCATCCTAGGAAAAAGGCTATCACTATCTACCCTGTCTAAACCTCTATTCATGTATTTGTCCAGACGCCCCTTAAAACTATCGTATCCGCTTCCACTACCTCCCCCGGCAACGAGTTCCAGGCACCCACCACCCTCTGTGTAAAAAATCTGCCTCATACATCTCCTTTAAACCTTGCCCCTCGCACCTTAAACCTGTGCCCCCAGTAATTGACTCTTCCACCCTGGGAAAAAGCTCCTGACTATCCACTCTGTCCATGCCCCTCATAATCTTATAGATTTCTATCAGGTCTCCCCTCAACCTCCGTCGTTCCAGTGAGAACAAACCAAGTTTCTCCAATCTCTCCTCATAGCTAATGCCCTCCATACCAGGGGCAACATCCTGGTAAATCTTTTCTGTACCCTCTCCAAAATCTCCACATCCTTCTGGTAGTGTGGTGACCAGAATTGAACTCTATATTCCAAGTGTGGTCTAACTAAGGTTCTATAAAGCTGCAACATGACTTGCCAATCAAACCAGTTACATTTTCCCCCAAAATCATTTATATATATTACAAACAGCAAATGTCCCAGCACTGATCCCTGAGGAACACCACTTGTCACAGCCCTCCATTCAGAAACACACCCTTCCACTGTTACCCTCTGTCTATGACCGAGCCAGTTTTGTACCCACCTTGCCAGCTCACCTCTGATTCCATGTGTCTTCACCTTCTGCACCAGTCTGCCATGAGGGATAGCCTTCATGATGTGGACATGCCGGCGTTGGACTGGGGTAAACACAGTAAGAAGTCTCACAACACCAGGTTAAAGTCCAACAGGTTTATTTGGTAGCAAAAGCCACTAGCTTTTGGAGCACTGCTCCTTCGTCAGGTCAGTGAGCTATAGGGGGGGTGTGAGAGAGCTACGGGGGGGTGTGAGTGAGCTATGGGGGGTGAGAGTGAGGTACAGGGGGTGTGAGTGAGCTACAGGGGGGTGTGAGTGAGCTACAGGGGGGTGTGAGTGAGCTACAGGGGGGTGTGAGTGAGTTACAGGGGGGTGTGAGTGAGCTACAGGGGGGTGTGAGTGAGCTACAGGGGGGTGTGAGTGAGCTACAGGGGGTGTGAGTGAGGTATAGGGAGTTAGAGTGAGTTATGAGTGAACATAGAACCCTACAGTGCAGAAACAGGCCCTTCGGCCCATCGAGTCTACACCAAACACAATCCCACCCAGACCCTATCCCCATATCCCTACACATTTTACCTGCTAATCCCTCTAACCTACACATCCCAGGATACTAAGGGGCAATTTAGCATAGCCAATGAACCTAACCCGCACATCTTTGGACTGTGGGAGGAAACCGGAGCACCCGGAGAAAACCCACGCAGACACGAGGAGAATGTGCAAACTCCACACAGGCAGTGACCCCGAGCCGGGAATCGAACCCAGGACCCTGGAGCTGTGAAGCAGCAGTGCTAACCACTGTGCTACCGTGCCGCCCAGTGAGTTACAAATGAGTTCCGGGTTAGGGTATGGGTGAGTTACGATGGTGTTACGGGTGAAATACTGTTAAGTGGGCACTCAGCCCTGATCTCGCTGCAGCCCAGCTGTGGGCAGAACAGGCTGTGGCACTGGGGCCCCAGTGAGAATGAAAAAAATGGCCAAAATTGACCCAAATAATTCTCGTCTACAGTGGAATTGAACCTGGAGTCCTGCCTTGGTTCCAGAGTGTTGTAAAACCATACTCACGTGTAACGTTGGAAGATTAGCTTATTCCTTGGTCACCTGTAAGTTTGGTAACGTGGAGAACTTTATGTTTTGAATATTCCTTCATGTGATGGTAGCATCAGTGTCTGAACCAGCATTCATTACCAGCTTAAACACCCAGTCCATGTGGTGTGGGTACACCCAGAGTGCTGTTAGTTCCCGGCTTTTGATGAGGCGATGCTGAAGGGACGGTGACAGATTTCCAGGTCAGGTTGGTGAGTTTCACATTCGGTGCGAGCTTACAACAACCCCTGCTGCATTGTCAAAGTGGGGCCACTCCCCTATCTCCAGCTACATTTGTGCTCTGGGTCAGTGAGCACCCAGAGAGGGAGAGGGTGGGGTGGTGGTGGTGGTGGAGGGGGGGGGGGGGGGGTGGGGGGGTGGTATCAGGAATTATATTTGAATTTGGTTAAGTTTCCTTTGAAGTTTCAGCTTGTTTGCGCTGGGTTTTGTGGTGGGGGGGTGCAGTCGAGCCCATTCATCGTTACAAAACAGATATGTCGAGAGAAAGACTGAAACCATTTCTTGGGTTAGGAGGTATAGAACACTACAGCACAAACAGGCCCTTCGGCCCACAACTTGCACCAACAATCATATCCATACCTACCAGGCCTTTCTATAACCCTCAATCCCATTAAATCCCATGTACTCATCCAGAAGTCTCTTAAAAGACCCCAGCGAGTTCGCCTCCACCACTGCCGATTCCACTCACCCACCACCCTGAGTGAAGTATGCCAGCAATGTGTAACTCCTGAAATAAATATACAAGTGCGTAAAGATTGGCCCCAGTTCTACGTTTCGACAACTGTCTTCATAGTGGGTAACGGTGTCCAATGTGATATCCCATGTCTAATATCTGATACCCCTTCCTCTGTGTGGTAGAGTTCAGTAGGTTTGGAAGGCACTGTTCAGGGAGCGTTGCTGTGGTGCATCTTGTAGATGGTACACACGGCTGGCTTCGATATTAGAGGGATTGAATGTTGAAGGTGGTGGATCTGGTGCCAACAGATTGATTTTTCCTGGGTGGTATGAGTGTTGTTGGGAGCCGCACCCATCCAGGCAAGTGGGGAGTATTCCATCACACTTCCTGACTTGTGTCCTTGTAGATGGTGGGACAGCTTTGGGGGGGTCAGTGAGTTACCTTCCACAGGGTTCCCCAGCCCTTGACCTACTCTGGTAGCCACAGTATTTCTATGGCTAGTCCAGTTCAACTCCTGGTGAATGGTAACCCTCAGGGTGTTGATGGTGGGAGATTCAGTGATGGCAATGTCATTGAATAATAAATCATAGAACCCCACAGTGCTGAAAGAGGCCCTTCAGCCCATCAAGTCTGCACTGAACAACAATCCCACCCCAGGCCCTACCCCCATATCCCCACATATTATATACCCCCTAATCCCTCTAACCTACACATCCCTGGACACTAAGGGGCAATTTCTTAGCATGGCCAATCAACCTAACCCGCACATCTTTGGACTGTGGGAGGAAATCGGGACAGTGGGAGGAAACCCACAACAGACACGAGGAGAATGTGCAAACTCCACACAGTCAGTGACCCGAGCTGGGAATCGAACCCAGGACCCTGGAGCTGTGCTACCGTGCTGCTAATGTTATGGTTAGAGTGTCTCTTACTGGTGATGGTCATTGCCTGGCATTTGTGTGGCGTGAGTGTTCCTTGCCACTTGTCAGCCCAAGACTGATATTGTCCAGGTCTTTCTGCATTTGGACATGGACTGTTTTAGTATCTGGGGAGTTGCCAATGCTGCAACAACCCATTCTGACCTTGTGACGGAGGGAAGGTCATTGGTGAAGAGGCTGAAGATGGTTGGCGGGGGGGACGCTAACCCTGAGGGACTCCTGCAGAGATGTCCTGGAGCTGAGATGACTGACCCTCAGGCTGAAGTGTGGAGTGAGTCCGGCAGGGGATAGGGAAACAACGATGGCCGTGACTCCGGGCACCGGGAATAACGATCTTTCAGAAGCCTCGGGTCAAATCATTCCTCTCAGTTTATTTCCATTTAAAATTACAGAGCGCGACAACCAGTGAGCAACACTCAAATCATCCAGAGAATACCCTGGTTATGAGTGGTTAGTGACTCAGGATACGAGCCATTAGTTAATCCGTTTCTTAGTTTGTTTTGTGAATTGCTGAGATTAACCATGATCTCATCGGTTGACATTTGAATCATGTAAACCAATGGGTTAACGATAGTGAACGGCTCCACATAAATTAGATTTCTCTTTCAAGTTCAAACAGATCGGGAACACTTGTGCTGCCTTGAGTGGCCTCCTCACCTTCCATTGCTCCCTCTCAGTTCAGGGCAACACAGTGAGCACGTGACCTGTCCTCTGGACTCATTTCTTTGCTTACAGTTTAATCAGCGTCGAGCAACACTGAACACTCACCCCGAACTGGCTTCCTAATTTCAGACACGTCATTGGTAGGTTATCTGTACAGTTACACAGCCCCAGTGTGTCATTATTACAGGGGGCACCATCTGATAACCCCTTTGGCTGAGCCACAGTGAGTACAATCTCATCCCAATCTGCTCTCTCAACTCACATCATTCATCACCCTACAGTGTTGCCACCCTTCGCTAGAAGGACGCACCCCCACCCCCCCCCCCCCCCAACAAGAGACACCCTCCCCCATCCCCCAACAGCCCACATTCCCCACCCTCCCGTTCACTAACAGTGGAACAGCGCAAGGTCATTCAGTCAGCAGCAAATGGAAACACTGACAATTCAGAACGTGCGTTCAGTTTGTAGACATTTGTTCAGTTCTTTTCGTTCCTGCCACTGTTACCTTCCAGTCCCGAGACAAGGCTCCAAGACAAGTTCTTAACTTGTCCACTCTCTCCCCACAGGCTGCGTCATCCCAGCTGTTTCTGATCTTAATGTTTTAGGTTTGAGGTTTCTGTAAGTTTGAGAGAGACATGGAGCAGGGTCACCGATAGAGAGAGAGAGAGAGAGAGGAGCAGAGGGAGGGACGGGAGAGGGGAGAGAGAGAGAAATGGTGGAGAGAGAAAGGAAAGCAGAATGAGAGAGAGCCAGAGAGAGAGAAGAGGTCAAGAGAAAGGGTGTCCGAACAAGAGAGAGCAAGAGAGAGGAGGCAGTGAGGGAGGGGGAAGAGAGAGGGAGCCAGTGAGGGAGGGAAGAGAGAGGGCAGTGAGGGAGGGGGCAGAGAGGAGCGGAGAGAGCAGTGAAGAGGGAAAGAGAGAGGGAGCAGTGAGGGAGGGGAAGAGAGAGGGAGCAGTGAGGGAGGGGGAAGAGAGAGGGAGAGCAGTGAGGGAGGGGGAAGAGGGGGAGAGAAGAGGGAGTAGTGATGAGGAGGAGGGAGTAGTGAGAGGAGGGAGGGAGGAGAGAAGAGGGACGCAGTGAGGGGGTGAGAGAGAGAGAGAAAACGGTGAAGGAGGGAAAGAAAGGGAACAGTGGGGGGGAGGGGAGAGAAGAGTAACAGAGAGAGAGGGGGCAGTGAGGGAGAGAAGAGAGAGAGGGGGCAGTGAGGGAGAGAAAGAGAGAGGGGGGCAGTGAGGGAGAGAAAGGGCAGAGAAAGCAATGGTCTAACGTTGCTGGATTATGAAGCTCGAGGGGCTGTGTTGGATAAGAATCTCCCCTGGTCTTTCTCACCGTCTCTTGTAGGCTCAGACACATTTTACAATGCACAGAATGTAGCCCTCAGACTGAGTTTTATCTGTTGCCTCTAATATACAGGGGCCTGTGCTAACTCATAGAATTAGGCCTCTCAGTAACATCTGGTGTAGATATATTGGTTCTAGTTTATAACAGCTATTGTCCAGTATAAACCCACACAAGTCAAATTTAGAGATTTAAAAACTCTCTAAGTAATAATACTCAGATTGTAACACCACCTGGAAACAAGAGATACCTTCCAATGAGAGAGTATACTGTATAGCCCTGGGTATATCTTCTCAGTGAGAGAGTACACTGTATAACCCTGGGTGTACCTTCTCATGAGACAGGGTACACTGAATAACTCTGCATATACCTTCCCCAACGAGAGGGTATAGTGTGTAACCCTGGGTATACCTTCTCAATGAGAGTGTATACTGTATAACCCTGGGTATACCTCCCCAGTGAGAGAGTATACTGTATAACCCTGAGTATACCTTCCCAATGAGAGAGTATACTGTATAACCCTGGGTATACTTCCCAATGAGAGAGTATACTGTATAACCCTGGGTATACTTCTCCAATGAGAGAGTATACTGTATAACCCTGGTATACTGCCCCAGTGAGAGAGTATACTGTATAACCCTGGGTATACTGCCCAATGAGAGAGTATACTGTATAACCCTGGGTATACCTTCTCAATGAGAGTGTATACTGTATAACCCTGGGTATACCTCCCCAGTGAGAGAGTATACTGTATAACCCTGAGTATACCTTCCCAATGAGAGAGTATACTGTATAACCCTGGGTATACCTTCCCAATGAGAGAGTATACTGTATAACCCTGGGTATACTGCCCAGTGAGAGAGTATACTGTATAACCCTGGGTATACTGCCCCAATGAGAGAGTATACTGTATAACCCTGGGTATACCTTCCCAATGAGAATATACTGTATAACCCTGGGTATACCTTCCCAATGAGAGGGTATACTGTATAACCCTGGTATACCTTCCCAATGAGACAGTATACTGTATAACCCGGTATACCGCCCCAGTGAGAGAGTATACTTGTATAACCCTGGTATACTGCACACAGTGAGCACGTGA